>JAWLRI010000039.1:2668606-2686955 GCA_034781795.1 Crypturellus tataupa
CCTTCCAACCTTAGGCATTCTATGATTCTATGATTCTATGATTCTATGATTCTATGATTCTATGATTCTATGATTCTTATCTTGCCTGGTGTTAGACAGTTAGCTAAATTTATGCTAGTGACCACATACTGCCTTTCCAATCAGTGAAGAACCTCTCCGAAACAACTGCTCTGCCTGCCTTTTTAGGGGGGGCAGAATGCAGGCTGTAGAAGTGCCTGTTTCTCTCCTTTAATTAGAGGCGGCATTTAGAAGACTATCCTCTTAGCTGCAAGCATCTATGCTAGTCAGATGAGACTCTTCTAAAGTAAAGTCAGCAAGAGGAAGCCCAGAGTGTTTGGGTGTGTTGGAACCCAATTGTGTCTTTCCAGTGTGTATAAATCCTGTGGCTGAGGGAAAGCTCAAATATTTCTGGGAAACAACATGTTGTGGGGGGTTACTTAAAAATGAGTAGTAAAGGAGTCATTGAGCAATGTATATTCTCTGCCTGATCTGCAAATTGAGTGGCAGCTGGTATGGCATTCACCCCAGTCGTGGTAGCCTAAATGATGTGAGCAAGGCGGGCTGCGCACGGCTGAGGACCGAGGCCTGCTGGAAGGACAGGCGTGGGCACCACGACGTGTGGGTGCTGGCTGAGGATGCATTTCACTGTTGCACAACGTGTTTTGCAGCAAAGGGGCTTTCCAGCAACCTCCTAAAGAACATTTCTCTGTGGTACATTGAGAGCGGCTGTGAAGATATGGCATTTGCAAAGCCAAGCTTGGAGAAAACGGTTTGCAAAGGTTGTCGTCGTTCTTAAATATGTGAAAATCTGGAGTCTTTGCTGGAAATTTACTACAATATTTCTATGGTATTTACTGCAATATTTCTATGGTAATGATAGACACACAATAATCTCACCACTTCAAAGCATGTCTTACTCCTGAACATGACACAGACTGGTGACACAGACAAACCTTTGCCACATCTTAAGGATGTTCCCCTTAACTTTCTTCTCCTACAGAAAACTCCAGGCATAGTTTTCCGATCAGAGCTCCTCTTAAAATATGGCAGATTTCCAATAAGATAAATTCACTGGATCCATGTTATTTATAGATACTCACAGCCCAGCAGTTCCCTCTGAAGTTCATAGCAGATGATGATACTCAAACTTTTTGAAAAATTTATCCTCAAGACCCCAGATTCAGCTATCTGGAACACAGTTAATAATACAGAGCAAGCTAAAATCAAGAAGCTGCAGCCCTCGATGTTATGACAAGAGTTTGCTGTACATTCGGAGAAGAGATTTTTATCTCTCAACAGGCATGGCCAAATTCTAGAGATAGAGTTGGAGATTTGATTCCCTGTAGAAATCAGTGAATTTAGACATCTAAATGCATATATGGACCTAGCTCAGAGATATGCGAGGAGTGTTTCAATTTGGCTAAAATCTTGAGGATCTCCAGCAGATTGCACAGCAGCTTCAGCCTTCCAAGCCCATGCTGTGAGCTGCACCAGCCTTTACTCAACCAGGGAACCCCTTCAAGAAGAGACAGAGTTGTCCCGCCTGCCTCTGAAAACCCAAGGACAGCACTGAAAAGATGGATCCTAAGCAGTTTATTTGATGTAACATAGGAAGTATGGGTAACAGAGCCAAGAAAGAAAACAGCCAGTCTTTAATCACAGTACCCACATGCAAAACCTTTGCCATGTCATCTCCAGCATGCAACAGGCGTAACCCAAGCACAGCCACCTTATACGCTAGGTCCTGTGGAGACAAACAAATAGTGGTCTGGAAATGGAAACTACCAGCTACAGTCGGGAATTAAATCCTAATCTGAAGAAAGCAGCTTTATTTCCTAGTCTTACCCTGAGCCATCCCAATCTATAGTTCCCATTCGCTGCAGATGGCTTTCTCTAGGCTGTCATCACAAGATCCAGGGATTCTCAGCAAGAACGCAGATAACTTCCAGGCAAGGCAACTCAATACAAATCTCTCTTTTCTTCAGCATGGGTAAACGAAGCTGTGCTTCATGCGCCCTGCAGAGGACTTCTAGTGCTTTTTAAAGAAGTATAATCCAGCTTTAGTTCTTCCATGGAGTTTCCAGTGAGCCTCATAGATGTTGCGTGCTAAGCCCTTGTGAGGGTGTGCAGATCTACATGTGGGTGTGCATATGAATGTTCCACTTAGTCAATGTTTTTTCTGTAATAATACTTCCTGCCTCACGGGGTTTTGGGGAGAGATTGCAGGAGTGCTTTAAGGAGAAGATGTTAATATCTTCTCCTAAATAAAGAGGACAAATGTCTTTCTGACTGATAAGACATAACAAAGTTCAAAGTAATTACAAGGCAGTAGGAGCAAGCCTGGGGAGCCTAAGTTGCAGATCTCCATGGCAGCAGCCTCTGAACACAAATGTATTTATTCTTACAACACTGCACTTTAGCATTTGGAAAAAAATCCATTATTCTTTCCATTTATACAGACAGGGCAAAGTAAAGCGCTGAGACTTCCTGAAATATTAGGTCCTGTGGAGATTCTGGTCCCCTTAGCACCCTCTATGCTCAGTAAATAGTGAAGTCTCTAACAGGCTGAAGTGCAAAGCACCTGAGTTAGGGTTGTTTTGGTGCCTGAAGGTACCCTTCCCTCTTCACCAACCGTGCTGAGGGTGCCCAGGAAACCACATGGATTAACACTAGAAATTTTGGGGCTCAGCTTCCCCTGCTCTGAATTTCCTTCATGTCAGACTTTTCTGGCAAATCTGGAACTCACTTAACAGTCTCACCAGCATTAGACAGTTCCTTAATGATGAATTATCTTTGATTTCTAGGGAAAAAATAAACTCACTCAGAGCAATATAAATGTAGAGCAACAGGATCCCCTAAAACTTCATTAGAAGGCAAAAGGAGGACACATCCAGAGGCGCTGCTCAGTGAAATCCATCTCTATCA
The DNA here is from genome assembly GCA_034781795.1 of Crypturellus tataupa. Taxonomy (NCBI): domain Eukaryota; kingdom Metazoa; phylum Chordata; class Aves; order Tinamiformes; family Tinamidae; genus Crypturellus; species Crypturellus tataupa. Next base: position 2,671,532 of record JAWLRI010000039.1, read on the forward strand.
GGCCTAATGTTGCATCACAGAAATTTGTCATAGCAAGGGAGCACTGTTGGTGCAAATCTGAGCTGTGCAAGATTTTCAGAACTATCTGGGAGCAGTTTGCTATGGTACTTCTTTCTAGTGCTTTTGGATGATACTGAACTTTGAGACTTTCCTGTTCCTAGCAGAAAAAGAGGAAACTCCATGCCTTATCTTCTTAGTTACAAATATTTTTTAAGGTTAAGAGACAACCCAGTGTACATGAACCTGAGTCCTGACGCATTATTGCTGATCCCACCACAATTCCTATGGATACCAATGAAGTTTTGAAGTATTAACACATTGCAGGGCCTGTGTATAACAGCAAAAGTGGCTATCGCTAAACAGACGAAGTGGTTAGCCTCAAATATCTCTCTGACATTCACATCAGCATGAGTCGACTTGTGCAGGTATCTTGCGCAGTCTTAACAGACAGGCAATGGAGCCCATGCAAGGGCATCATTGTAGGTTTACGACTTGAAGATTTATTTTAGACCCCGTGCCCTAGCAGAGACTGAGACTAAATGATGCACAAACACTTAGTCCATGAACCAATATCCCAAGTGAACCTGGCCAAAGTGTAAAACAGCTAGGCCTTGCGTCCTACCAAAATCACACTACGGGAGAAATTTTACCCTCTGGGTCCCATCTTGGCACAGTAAGAGATACTAATGGGGGGCCTACCCAAGCCCAAGGGCAAAGAAGCACCCCACATTTACTCTTTCAAGGGAGCATGAAAGTCGCTTCTCCAATGAGTGTCTTTATCTCTGCAGACTGATCTGCTTCACAACATGCAACAAAGCAGGTACACAAGCAGAAGAATCCGGGTCTTAGACCTATCTGCTCAATACTGATGTTTTGTATATCTCTGCCACACTGATGCACAATCCTCATTGCTCTCCTTCCCCCTGCCCTGTATACGGTTGAGTCAAAATGCTAGAGTAATAATTCCACTGTCAGCACAAGTGCTAAAATTTGTTGCTACTTGTTATGGAGAAAGTCTGATAGTTAAGTGCTGCCTAGAAATGTAAAGGATGACTTTCTCTAAATTTGGCCATAAATGGTAAATATGTAAACAAGGAACAGGATGAAAAATGTAGTAAGAAAGATTAATTCTTTAAAAAAAAAAAAGTCTTGGTCTTGCTTGGCTCTCTAGGTGACCACCAGATTGAAGAGTAAATGTTGTAAAATTTAGAAAATATAAGCCGGGGATGGAGAATATTTTCCATTTGTTTATTCTGTCTGTTGTAATTACACTGTGGTTTGTGAATCATAAATCATGGAGCAGAACTGCAGCTACTCTAACATTATTATACAAACTCCGTTGTGCACATAAATTTCCTGTAATCCATTTGTACCCTACAGTGGAGTTAATACTTCCACCTGCTTACTCTCTAGTCTGCAAACCCCAAACAGGTGAAATCAGAAGGAAATTTAAATGAGATCAAAAGATATGTTCAAAAGAATGGCTTAAGCCATCTGGAATTCCTCAGAGCTGCCAATCACAAATACAAGACCCACTGGAATTTTAAGTGGAATTTCTTGCTTCCCTTTCTTTTCAAGCTGGAGGAAGTTCAAATGAACACTCAGCAACAGTTGGCACTTGCTTTGTAAGATGGCTCATTGTTCTGAGAGGTTAGGTCAGACCTGCATTTCAAGGAAGCCAAGATTCAAGCCCTAAAAGGTTGCTGCTTTTGTCTAGGGAGCTCTTCAACACAGAAAAAGTGGATTACTCTTTATTTTTCCATTGTTTCTTAACATACTTTAACTTGTCCTACATCTTTCTTTAACTGAAGCAGAACAAATCTAGGAAGGCCACAGAAATATTTGTTTGGCTTTTTGTTTGGAAAGTCTCTTTATTTAAAAGCAGCAAAGTAAACAAAATAAGCCCCAACCCTTTGATTTCAAAGAGACTGGTCTGGCTACACAGTAAGCAGAGAAGCTATGGACTGCCTTGCTATGATTGGAATAATGTGTGCAAGTCCCCTACAGAATGAGCAAGATTAGAAACCTCATGTAAACATATCTTCAGTCTTAAAAGTCATAGCTGCAATTACAGGGATCCAAGTACTTCAAAGAATCATCCAGCGACTCATCATCCATTCCCTCATCTTCTCTCCAGGCTTTTAAAACAAGACATCTCAAAGCTAAGGTGGTTCTTTTTAAGCACTTCTACGATTATTTTCAACTGTATCTTGATAGACCCAGGCTTGACACCACCTTCACCCACTATGTATGCTTCATGGAAGCCAGACCACCCTCCTGCCAGCCAGAGTGGCTTTTAGCCACTTCCGAATGCACCAGGGGAGAAAAGTCTATCTTTAGAAGAGCGAATCCAAGCTTGCATTCCTCCTTGCTGCAGAACTGAGAGGCGTAGCTGAATCCCTGTCTGCTTAGCCTGATGTGTGTGACCCACCACAGGGCTTGGTAATGGCAGTGCATGGCTAAGGCTGAATCCAGTTTTGTGCTCCAAAGGCCATGTGAAACCCAGAGACCGCAGTCCTGCAGACACCGGGACAGTGTGGACATGCAGAGTGGGGGCCCAGGGCAAACACCTCCAGTCTGATCCCAAGGACAGCACAGATATTGTAGTCTACATTTAGTCTATATTTAACTTTGTCCTTAACATATAGAGGTGGTATTTCCATGGGATATTAGAAATATGTCATTATAACAGTGTCTCTGAAGTGGAGACCACATTATGGAAGAACTCTTAAAGGAAAGCAAAGTAAAAAAAAAAATCTCTTTTACGTTTCCAGAAGAGACTTAAAGACATTTCAACTCATTTTCTTTCCAGGAGAGACATTTTTGTCACAACTGAAGCCTGCAGTAACCTGTGTGTACTGAACAGCACGTTTCATAGCCTACAAAGTAACCATTTCAGCTGTAGAAATCCAGAAAGGCTATATCAACCACATACATTCCTAGAAAACAGATACTTTCTTCTTTATAATACATGCTATAAATCTGCATAGACTTTTACTAGAACACACAAAGATACCCTTTAGCGGAATTAAAGAAGATCTTGCTGCTTTAAAATGCCTCCTCTTCTACAGGAGTCCAGAATCCTATAGGGGCAGTAAAGCATCCTGAGTATTAGTGCTCAGGCTTCAAGATCGATAGGCTTCAAGACACAGAGAAGAGTGAGACTCTGTCCCTCTTCTCATTGGTGAGACAACTGATGAACCCTTACGCCTGTCAAAAAGCTACCCAAGATGGACCACATAAGAGATACAGAACTACAGTTGTCTTTCTAATGGGATTGAAAGGGTTTATAATTTTCAATTGAAGAATACATGCTCTTCCAGCAACCTTGCTAGACACTTTCTGCAAATGGAACAATGCAGACCGTTTGTAAAATGAGTTTGCAGTCGCAGTTTGTGTTACAGATTCGGAAAGCAGAGTAGCAGCTCTTGGCTCGACATGGTGTCCACAGAGCAGTCCACCTACCAACCCCACTGAGGTTCCTCTTTCAGTAACTTCAGGGGATTTGTGGCAATTAGAAGCCCCAAAAATGCACCTCTTTACATCTAGCATATTTTGCTTTGTACAGGCAAATCCAGAGGCCTACAAAAGTATATCAGACTTTGCTGGCTGTAGAAAGAAACCTTCATATCTGGTTTTAACAAAGAATGGATGATTAAAAAATGTTTTGCATTATATCCAAGTAGAATTGCTTCCACAGCAAAAGAACTCTCAAGTTTTGAATAGGCCACAGGTTGAATGACAACCGACTCCTACAAGACCTATCTGCAATATTCAGCAAGGAGAAAATAAATGTTTTAAGAGTCTCGTGCTGCAATAAGAACTTTTTCTTCATTTTTGAGGATCATAGGCAACAACAGAATTCAAATATTATATCTAACATGAGGAGGATTTATGTTTAGCTCTCCTGTTAGCACAGGAACCATCCACAGAACTAGGAACTAGTGGTAGTTGAGGTGCCAGCAGTCATGGTTTGATTACCTTTGTTCTGTGTAAGTAAGTAGAATAGAGTCCAAACCAGTAAATTATATACATCCTTGGGGCTTGAAAAGGGCCAACTTTCTACCAAGCTGAAAACAATTGACTCAAGTCATCTGGGAGAACAAAAATGTTAATTAGGAGATGCTTAAGAACATTTACTAGATGCTAAGAAGGCCACAATACCACAATTGGGAAAGAAGACTGTATTGGTTACAAAATAACCTCACTTAGAAGGAAAGCAAAAGAAGCTAAAACATTTTTAAAATAAGAAGAAACAAAAGAAAGGAGAATTTGATAACAATGAATACAGATTAGGAACTACGGACTGAAAACAATGGTAAGGCAAACAAAACCACACAGGTAGAGTTTTATGGCTGGGACATTTAAGAATAAAAAAGGAGTTTACTTGATAGACCCAAACAGAAAGGATTCCTGATAATGGCTCCATTTTATTACTGAAGAAAAATGGTGGCATTGCTGCATGAGAAAGTGAAATATTGTGGATTTGTGAAAAGCAACTGTTTCCTAAACCCTTTAGAAAAACATTTGGTCTTGAGGACTTAAACCCTCTCATATTTTTTCTTGTCTCCATTTTCCCGTTTCTACACTAAGGCTTGGTTCCTTTCAACCCTCAACTTTAGTCTCACAGCGTAGGCTGCTAAGTCTGTCGAGTGAGCAGCAGGATCAAAACCTCCAGATAAAATTTTTACCCTCTGCTGCTTAATTCAGAGGAGAGAGTATTGTCCTTAGGTTACCAGATATCCCACTCTTCTTCGGGTCACCATCATTTTATGGCAAGGAAGGATTTTCACTTGTTCCAATCAAGAATTTTAAACTGAATTTTAAAGAAAAAATAGAAACATACTACAATGAGGTTCCATGGAGTTGAGAAGCAGTTCAAGGTAAGGAAAATGAGCAAAAAGAAGAGAAATAAACCTGAAACTTTCAATTTTTAGGAAACCGCACCCAATAGAACAGTCTGTGCACAACCTAAATTTCAAAGGGCCGGGATTATAACAACAGATTTTTGTTGAGACATACTCAGGAGAAAACAGTTTATTCATACAAGATACAGGATCATCTAGATATTGTGAAACAGCGGAAGATTATATCTAACATGTCAAAAGCATGTCTGAATGGAGAACTCTCAAAGGGCACATCTCAGCGTGTATTCAATTATGTGTTTTTTAAGTAAATAAACAGATATAAATTTGATAGTTCCAGCTTCTGTACCCTAGCAACAGAACGTATAATCAATCAAACATTGGAAGGAACAAAATCCCACAGTTATTACAAAATTGTAAAAATCTCTGAAAGACAGTGCCACTTATAGACATTTTAGAGGTTACCAGCTTATACCCAAGAGGAATCTTTTTATTTTGAATTGGCTGTTGCAAAGAAGCATTTCTTAAGGTTGTATGTGAGCCTGGAAATGATGGTGTCTGTGTTCATCTTCTTGTTGCCTTTGGCTCACTATGTCGTACTGACCAAGTGAATTAATTTCTCTATCTCTCAAACCATAAAACATCAGTATTTTCTATCTTTGTAATCTTCAGACTGCACAGCGAATTCTTTAGTGTTCATATTCTATCAGTATCAGCCATAATGAATTTCCAGTTTTATTAATTCCTCTTGATGCCATAGCACAATTTAGCAATAACAGTAAGGATATCTGTCATGATATATAGAGGTCTCCACATTCTCCAGCTGTGAAATTTATTCCATAGGGGAAAAAAATAAAAGACTGTTCATCGATCTTCATGGTAGCTCAGATAACTGATAACCCGCTAACACCGACAAGCATGAGGATGCCTTTCAGCGAGGACTGCCTGAAATCAGAAAGGCCCTGAAAAAAGCAGATAGCCCTCAGGAATATCTGTCTTTATAAGAGGCACTGTCTGCAAAATAACAGCCTATAAAAATTCCACTACAGGCCCGTTATTACAATTGGTTAGTGAGAAGACTGATTAAGCAACAATGTTAACAGCAGGAGTGGTTTCCTCCTTCCTCTCCCTCCCCCATAGCTCTTTTCTTCAGTATTTCCATCTGATCTGTTTTTATATTATTACACTTGTTACATATTACTTACTTAATTATTTAATTACAAGTTTCTACCCACAGTTATTATTACCATTATAGCAAGGGGGCACCTGACAGGGTGAAACACTGTGACGGGAGCTGAGAGAGAAACAGAAGAGTAGAGCTAAAAACAGAGAACTAGGGGAAAAGATAGTGGGGCAAACACATGAAAGAGAAAGCCCTACAGAACCGGAATTCTTTATAAATGCAGAACACAAATTTCGAGGTTCTTACAAGAACAAGAACTCCATCCTTTCCTAGAAACAGCTGGAGATGATGTTCTTCAGCTTCTGAAGGAGAAGAGGAGTGGAAAACAGCTTATTTCTTAATGATTCAGGGTTAGAGGCAAGAGATTTAATGACCAGCTGTACAGGATTAGCCCAAGAGTCACCATAGCCCAATCTACGGCACTGGCCAGAAAAGCCTATGAAGGAGATCGATAACAGGGTCAAACACAGTGGTATTTCCCTGTTATATTCTCCCAAGGATCAGAAGCCCTCGAGATGAGGGTGACATCTTCAAGTTGAGTCGGCTGGAGAACGTGTGCCTCTGCTGTAGAGATGTGACTAGCGTTGTACTTCCAGAAAGAACAGAGCTTCAAGAGATTGCTGTTTTGTAAGGGGTCAAAATTTGAAATTTTTTATGTGAATCTGAGATTTTGATTCAAATATGCATAATGGGAATTAGAATGGGAAACAAAATTTTTAAAAAATGGGAAAAAGAGGAAAGAAGAAAAAAAAAGAAAAAAAGAAAAAGAAAAAATCTTGGAAGGGGAATCTGACCTAGCCTTAGAAAAAGCCATTTGCCATTGCTGTGCTTGGAGGTTTGAAAGGTCAGCTTGAAAGCTTTGGCGAGAAAACTAGAGATAGCTACAGAGTTTCCGAGCAGACTTCTTCAGGAAGGAGAGCGATAGACTGCACAGACAAAAGGAACAAAACCAATGCTAAGCAATATCAGTCTTTGGAGGAGCTGTTGCTTTTCCGAGAAACAAAACTTGTTTTAAAATGTCTATAGAAAAGGACTATACCTAAAAAGAAGCCAAACTATTCTCTGCACTGTGCAGTAGCATTACCTGTAGAAACTGTTGCTTCTAGCAACTAATAAATCATCTGGAATATTGGTGAGACCTGTTTTCCCAAAAAGTACATGCTGATGTACAAGATAACTTGACAGTAGAAGATTTGAAGAGAAAACATCAGCTGCCATGTACTAAACCAGCAGAACTCCAGCAGATATGAGAAAATCACGCCTACTGAGAGAATGTGTCAGCGCATATGAAAGCAAAAGGGAAATGTCAAGATTCCTCTCAGGAACTAGATCAGCTGCTCCAAAGTTTAAAACTTGTCAGACATGAGGGTCCATAAAGAGTAGTATCCACAGATAGACAACAGCCCGTGGAGACTGAAGAAAGAAACGTCACAAAAATCAGGACTAAATATAAAAATAGCAAAGGAAAAGACAGATTTGGGGAAAAACTCAGGGGAAAATACCACTGTATGTGGGTTGGGGGCGGAGGCAGCCCTTTCTTGCCCCACCATGCCCCCAGGTGCCTGGAGGGGTGGACAGGCAACCACGTGGGTGCTGAGCTGGGTGCCAGGGCAGCCCCGCTCTGGCTCTGTGTGTCCAGGACAGGCTGGCAGAAGGTCGAGTCCAAGGTAACAGTCTGGGCATCCACAGATGGGAGCAGAAGGGAGAAAAGGTTGTCTGAGCTATAAAACGGCTCAGTCTGCTTCAACAGATGGAACTCACGGGGTGCTTAACGTCCGTAGGCAGACACTTGGGAAAATGTAACAGTCAGGTGCATCTTACAGAGTGAAAAGAGCCTTTATATCTAATCTAAGCAGTAACTAGGCACAGGCCTGCTTTTCGCTTAATTTTTCTCCGTGTACTCTAAAAGCTTTGCAATTATGCTGTTTGTATTTCAATTTTTGTACTTCTGTTTCTTATTTTCCACTTCCCACATCCTGGCTCGTGCCAGTGTGAGCATGGCAACAGCACAGCGTGGTAAACATTAGGACTACCCCTCTTACAGATGTGGCAGTCTTGAGATGTTTCCATAGTGCCCAACAAAACCACATGTTCTCTACAAAGCCACACAGGAAACAAAACACTCCTTTTCTTCTCTGTATGAATATTTGGGCTTTAGCAATACGGGAGGGATAGAGGTGTCCTTCAGGGGCAAATATTATTCAGTTCAGCATTAGGGCAGAGGGAGAACAGGAATTCAGAAGGTGCTAAGAGAACCCGCATCACCAAGAGGCAGTAAGAAGTTTTCTGAACAGCTCACTATTTTCCCACCCTTGTTACTGGATCAAACTTCCTCAGAGCTGATTCCCAAAGGAAACTTGCTGAGATTGTCAGGCCCCTGCACCTGTCCACCTGGTATGGCTCCCATGGAGAGCAACGGCACAGAACCATGTAGAACACATCAGGAATTCGTTCTCAGAGCACTGACAAAAATCAACCGCTAAATCCACTGCTCTGTATCATGTTCTTTATGAAACATGACCCTCTTTGATGTAAAGCTAAGGGAGCTTTTGGTGTCTTAGAAGATTAATCTAACAGAAAGCATATGAATATTATGCTCATTGCTTAGTGTGTTGATCCTCTGTCCTGAGAAGTGCAGAAACCCCTCCTAATACTCAAAAAAGTCAAGTGCAAATCTCACACTGATAAGAAATATCCCAGGGGAATGTACTTTATAGAAGCTCATCTCCCTGATGCTTTGTCCTACAGTCTGCTCACAGTTTTGGCACCGTTTTATGCGAACTTTAGAAAACATAAGGCCTTTCTAAAAAACAAGAGACCATCTGTAAATCCCTCAGAAAAACTTCAGCTTTATTTCTATGTGACAGGACACCATAGCTACACAGTAGATTTTTTTTTCTTTTTTTTGAATTTATGTAGACTAATGCTCAGGAAAAAAAAAAAAAGAAGAATGGAAAGAGAAGTGCATTGAGCTCTGTTGCAGCCATGACTTGACACCTGAAGATTTATCTGATGTGATGCAATACAAAAACATGATTCGAGGCACCTCAAAGCAGCATGAGATTAGTCCTGCTGCTGTCTGCATGACCTACCAGCTCTTCTCGGACCACACGATGGGAACTTCTGATGTAGCTCTTTGCAGTAACTCCTTATACTTCATTTTCTGTGACACACATTTGAAGCAAGACAGGGCTTGTATCTGCTTTCTGGAACAGGTCTCACCATTTTGTTGCTTTGGTGCTCAGGCTGCTTAGGACCAAGGCAGCCATTCTGGAGAAGCAGGAGGGAGAAGCCCTGTAGTGGCCCAGGGTCTCCAACGCCATGTAACAGGGAGCTGCAACTGCCCTGGGCAACACTGGTGCAGAACAGATGTCCTCAGAACATCCCGAATGCATGATGGCCCGGCCAAAGAATGCCCCCAGAAAAGAAAGACATGTTCAGGCAACAAAGACACTATGATTCAGCCAGCACCAGGTCTAGATGCCTGACAAGTCTCAAGAGGTAAGCAAAACAGAGGAACATGAGGAGGAAAAAAAAAAAAAAAAAGGAATACATTTTTTATTTTTCTCTATTATTTTTGGATACATTTTCCTTCTTTTCCATTTCTCCTACTTCCATATTGCAGGGCATCTCCTTCCCTAGCTCAAGCTTTCTTCACGTCCCCTGCACAGGTTCTAGCCATGTCTTGCAATTGCTTTTCTTCTCTCCTGTTTCAGTGGTTTTCCTGGCAGCTTGTTAATTAAGTGGGATCATTGTGCTGATAAATTCCCTTTTGGTGCCATTGTGAAATATTGAATAACATCAGAGATTTTCTCTGAACTGTAACAAATAGTTGGATCCAAATCAGAAAGCAATCTGAGATTGAACTTGAGATGCCTGTGAGCATGAAAGAAAAAGAGATAGATTGTTTTCCGCTGAAGTCACAGCAAATAGTTGACAGAAGACGTTCCTTTCACAATGGCTTATTGCAGAAATGAAAGATAAAAATTGGTGCAAATGAGAACTTACATACCTAGGCTTCCTCAAACCAAAAGCCACTCTGTGCCTTCAGGGCTTCTCTGTCCCTTCATAACTTCCTTGTTTATGTAATCTGCGTGTTGTCTTCTTGCCAGTTGCATCTCATTTTGCACATCTCCAAGCATCCTAACTTGCAATTTTGGTTCAGTTCTGCCTTTGCTAGAAACAACAACAGAGAACAAAAGGCACTAGTATTCTCCAAGAAGGACAAAGATCTGCCTGCAGATACTCTGCAGGCAACTGAAGTCTTTGTGGCACTCAGCCCCCAGTTAGCAAAAGCCAGAGACCAGCATGTTCCGTCAGTAGCTTTTTGCTCAAAAGCATCTGTTTACAGAAAGGCATTTGTGTGTTGTGTGCCAAAAAGAGGGACGGACAAGTGCCAGAAGGAAAATGCCAGAAGATTGGGGTGTTCCAAGTTAACTGATGGGGTTTACTTTATTTTATTTTATTTTATTTTATTTTATTTTATTTTATAATGTAGGAAATACAATTTGAGTTAGGTCACCTAATATAAACATTTTAAAAATAGAAACTAAAAATCACAATGCCTTATTATAAACATGTGAGGTTTTGTCAACACTTTTGACACTTGATTTCACTTTCACTAAGTCTATCCAAAAGGTTTGAAACCCCATTCTTAGGAAACACTAGCCTACTTTTTCCTGTCATCTTTCTACGTTATGCTTTGGATTCAAATTGATCTTTTTACATTCAGTGCTCTTCTTTTATATACACAAATAATGTGCTAGCAACTAATGTGCCAGTAGGCAGTACTCAAAAACACCCTGTACAAGTCCCATTTTTTAACAGGTATTAGAAATCTGTGCACTGTTACAGAGATATTCCCCTTATGCAGCTCTTAAGCTTTACTACACAAAGATCTGTGCCTGACAGATAAAGATGTTTTGTTCATCAGCCTGCCTTTCTATTTAGCCCTTGTCAGTTACTCCAATTTCTTCTAAAATTTCTACTGTTCAGCACTCCGGTCATGGACTAAAACCTGATGTGGTGTCTAAGGGTGGCCAATGTCCAGCTGCCAGCAGGGCTGGATCTCAGCTTTGGAGCACCCTTTCCCCGCAGGACACATCATTGTTGGCGATGGTTCCTGGCTAGCTGGGCACCGATGGGATCTCCTTCCCTAACAATCCTCTTCCTTCCACCATGTCCCTGCACAGCCTCCCGCACAGCTGCAGCCTGGTCTAGGCTGTGGGTCAAAGCCACCAAAGGATAATGTAAAGATAAAGCCAAGGAGGCTAATTTCCTGTACTTTAGCCTTAAACTCATATCCTCCAAGGAAACAGAAATGCCACAAGTAGATGCAGCATTGCACAGACCAGTAGTCGTAACTGGAGAGCTGTGCAGAATCTCCAGCTCAAGCTGTGAAATCATCCCGAGGAACAGATACACTATGACCAGGAAAAAGAGCCAAGGGTCCATCCCTCAGGTCTCAGCGCCCTTCAACAGTCCCAAGAATCTTCCAGATGGTGGCAGAAAAAGGAGCCCATTCTTCCTCATCTGAGACCACAATTTGAAGGCAGGCAAGAACCAAGGTTGACATCTACCTAATATCCTGAAGGGGCTTTAACTTCGAACAAGAGTCTGCAAAACTTTGCAGCAACATTGCATATGATCTCAAAAGCCAAAACGAGTGGCGGGGACTAGAGCTCAAGCAACAGACTCATATTGCAACACTTACTCTGAGAACCGTAACTTTGGGTTGCAATGCATGAGGCATTCCCTGCCCCAGTCCATCTCTGCATGGGAGTAGTGAGCGAAACAACATCAAGAATACGTTTCATCCGTAATGATCTGCATATGTGAGTGGCAGAGCTTGAAAACTGAGCGGGCACATGATTTTTCCAACAGAGAAACAGCAGCAACAAGCAGGGCTTGCTCTCTGTGATCCTGGATGGGCTTTAAAGCTGCTGAATACTCACGATGCAGCTTCGCAAGCCCATTTCCAATTAGCCAGCCCATTGTGCTCAAAAAGGGGAAGATAAAAGAAGGGAATTCTTTTTATTTCTGCACATATGGGATGGCTCTTTTCATCATCTTCAAAGAGCCTTCATCAAAGCTTCCCACTTTCTCCAGCAGGACCTGAGAGCCGCACACACCTCTGAAAGGGAAAAAACCCATCCCGCTCCTCACTCGCCCGCTGCTCAGGCTGTTCGACCGCAACACAGCCCCAGCGCCCACCTCTCCACGCGCCCTCTGCACCCCCTGCTCGCCCTCTGGAGTGAAACGTGCCAAGGATGGGTGATGTTCAAGGCAAACCTGCCTCCTAGCAGGGTCAGCAGAGCAGATTGGGCAGGAGAGGAGCCCTGCACCGCCCCGAGCTGCAGCCTCGCTCCCACCGCCTCCCTTCTTCCACACTCTCCATCTCCTCCTCTGAGAGACATTGCCTCCACGAGGCAGGTTTGCACTGCCGGCTCTGCCTTCTTAGAGTTGCTGGCGCCTTCGTCCCTCCTCGCAACCAGACTTTCGGCAGCCGCTTTCCCAAACTCATACTCATACGGAGGAGAGTTGGAAACGCGCTGATCTTTTTCTGGCTGTGCAAAGAAAACTGCAGGTTTCTTTTCCAGTAAGAGCCTGATATTAGCGGCTGAGCCTCCACAAACAAGGAAAAACACAGGGGAGAAGAGCTTCGTGCCGTGGAGGTCTGCGGAGGAGGCCATGACGATGGCTGCAGCCCCGCAGGCCCTTCCCCCTGCTGCCATTTTGTACTCCCTGGCCGAGCACCGCCATGTCGTTGGCTCCTCACCCCGCCTCAGGGAGACCTCAGGGTTCAAAAAAACCTGATTCATTTCTCTTGTTTTCCTGAATTTCACCAATCTCAGCCTCACAGGCACTGTGCTTGCAGTGCCCTGGCTCCTCTATCGCGTTACCAAGAGCCGCACGGAGCCTTCGGGGCCAGCGGCCGCTGCCTTTCCGACCAGGGGCTGCCGGAGGTGCTTCCAGCCCCGAGAGTGGTGGGGCTGGAGCAACCTTCCATGATGTTCATCCCAATAGCCCTTGATGCGCAGTGCAGAAAAGCAACGGTGTTGCCACCGCAGGAGGAGGTACACAAAATGCCCCCTGTGTTCACTAAAACGGGCAGCAGTCTGATATAGTGCAGACCCTGCGTCAGGAGAGGTGGTGCTGACAGGAGCCGCTGGTCAAGGATGTCGCTGGGTGGTAGCCCCAGGCTGTAGGTTACTGTAGGAGGTAAAAACAAACCCTGAGGATAAGGGCAATTTTAAAAACGATGCCTTTCTTTGAAGCATATCTCAAAATGGAGGTTGAAAACAACCAGCTGCTCAGTTTCCCCAGGCATTTTTTGGACTAATCACGTTAGCGAGAGCTCAAGGCGTCTCTTGGTGTAATGGCCCAAACCAGGGCATTTCTGCCTCTGCTCAGGCACATCGAGACATGCTCGATGTGCCTGAATGGCAACCAGCAGCTCTAGCTGTGCCAGGCAAATCACAGAGTCAGTTTTTCAGCTCCGTTTGACTAGATTTTTACTCACATGCGAATTTGCCAAGGGACGCAGAGATGTCATATGCAAAAGTATGACTGTATACGCAAAAGTCTGGCTGCTTTAGGGGTGCAGGAACCAAACGGGGGGACTTTTACAGGGTGCCTGGGCCCCTCTTGCTCTGCAGGAGCTGAGCAAGGGTTTGTATTTCTTTTTAAGCATCTTAATAACATGTTGGTCCTGTTGCAAGAGCCAAAGTCCTTAAAGGGGTCTAGGGTGTTTGCTTTCAGGTGACCTGCGTTTCGCAGTGAAGCGGCGTGCGCTGGGGCAGCCAGCGCCAGGCCCACGCGTCTCCACACGTCTCCTCCTGCAAAGCACCCCCTGAAAAACCGACCCATGGGTCCAAGGCTCAGCTGACGGCTCGGACACTGGCAAAGGGCCTCTCCGAGGTGCTCCTGGACCTGGGGGGTCAGAGCTGAGGGTGGCAGGAGGCAGAACTCCAGCTCTGAGCAGGAACGGGCAGTTCCTCAAGGCGCAGGAAATCAAGGCTGGAGACCCCAGGTTTCCCCACAGACTCCAGATGCTGGACAAACACTCACAGGTTCAAGTGGACAGTCCCCGGGGCAGGGGAGTGAGCTGGCAAGCAGCCGAGAAGGCCACTCGCTAGCCTCGTTGTGTTTTATTTTGTTAGTAGTTTAGAAAAATATGTATTCTTTTCTTCTAACGTTTCAGGTGAACCAGCACACTCTTAGTTTTAGAAACCTGTCAGAGACAGGGCCACAGCTGGTTCTGCTGGGCAGGATCTGGTAGTCAGTGCTGACCCGCTCCGGGACCAAACGAATCTCTACACAGCACGTTTAGCAAACTGCCCTCACCTGCCGGCAGCCCAAATCGTGCTGGCCAGCTCATCCTCCAGAGATAAATAAATAAATATATAAATAAATAAATCGATTCTGCCTCTAACCAAGGAAGTCTTTGCGGTGTTTTACCAAACACTGACATCAGGTCTGAGTTTCCTTCGTTAGGAACCGCAGCTTTTCTAGCAGCGTCCCTGGTTTTGCGTGGAGCAACAGTGGCATCTAGTGATCGCACCGAGAAGCTCCCCATGGATTTACGTTAACAAGAGACTATGGGCTAAAGGCAGGGGAAATAGCACAGACCTCCCGTTGGCAGTGTCTGTAAACCTGGTCTGAATGTATTGGATTTGTATCAGTTAGCAACATTTTATCCTCATAGACTTTTTTTTTAACATTTTCCTGCTGATGCTATTATGTCCTACAAGCTCCCACCAACCCTCTCTTTCTGTCTTACCCAGAAGGTTCCGCAGAGCCATTTCCCTCTCAGACCGCGACAGAAGAAGCTGCTCTCCAGCATGAACGGAGCCACCGTCTCCCGGCTGGGAAGGAAGTCAGTGATTCAGCCCTGACCAGCGGGGATGGAGAACGTGGCAGCCAGCACGGAGCGTCCTGCCCCCGCGCAGAGCAGACAATAGCCCTCTATGCGCGCTCAAGAAGGGCCCTTCGCTGAGAGCCAGACAGGGAGCAGCATTGTTGCAGCTGGGTGAAAAGTTTACTAGTGCAGTGGAAACACAGTGCAAAAAAACGACCATCTACCGTAACCTTGAGTTCAAAAGGGCAGGATGGCTAATGCTGAATGGTGGTGTGAGGAAAAAGCAAATCTGCATTTTGGTATGGATAAAACAGAGCAAACAGATCTGTGTTTTAAAGAAAAAGCCTAAATAGTTTTATGAAAGGATGTCACTGGAAGAGTAAAGAAAATGCAATTACAGATTCAGGTTGTGAAGCAATTATAGGTTCCACCTGAATTGGAGGAAGAGCTTCTTTCCTGTGAGGGTGACAGAGCCCTGGCACAGGCTGCCCAGAGAGGCTGTGGAGTCTCCTTCTC
>JAWLRI010000039.1:2687055-2717810 GCA_034781795.1 Crypturellus tataupa
CCTTCTCTGGAGATCTTCCAAACCCACCTGGATGCCACCCTGTGCCCCGTGCTCTGGGTGTCCCTGCTGGAGCAGGGCGTTGGACTTGATCATCCCCAAGGGTCCCTTCCAACCTCAGAACCAACCACTCTTGAACTTCAGAGCGACAGATTAATAGCTCACTCAGCTTCACTCACCTCACCTCTCCTTGAGAGACTAGCACTGATTGCAGGCGAGCTATAATGCAACAGCCTATCCAACAAAGTTTTGATACTGGACTTCAACATGAGTGTTGAATCTCCACTAAAGACAACGTCTCCTTTTCCTAAGCTTCAGTGTCTCTGGCCAAACTGTTGCTCCACTAGCCCTTTTGCAGTGTATTTATTTGCACTGACTGCCTCCTGCCTTTGGCTCTGGCCTGGTTTGTGACTGTGTGTCATTTGGAAAAGCTGAGGGAATCGTCGGGAATAAAAAGCAGCCTGTGTGCATTCATGGGCAGGATCGCGTGTCAGAGAAACCATTCTTGACAGAGCACGTAAGAAGCATGGAAACACCTCCTAGGTGTGTCCTAATAGGGCTGAAAAACTGGTTTGGAGGAACTGCCTGCACCTCCTTAACCACAGCACAGTCGCTCCGAAGCGCTGCCCTTTAGTCAGGGTTCTCAGCCATTTCTAAGCCTTTCAGGCTAGAGAGGGCTCCTGGCTCTCTCCAACTTTCTTCTGTTTTTGGAGGACTCCCTGTGACCAAGACCATAGCATTTCCCACGCCAGGGGAGTCCAGAGGCCTGTGAACCTAGAGGGGAATATATACATAAATATGCTGCAAAAAGACCCAGGTATGCATGTGTATGCATACATGGAAATGCCATCTCACTAGCACAGCCTCTGTTGCCTCCTCCCTCATCCCATTTGGATGTTGCCGTCTTGGTCTGCGCTTTCACATGGTCTGCTACGTGTGCTCGGTGTCTGGTTTTCAGTGGCACTGCAAGCACCACAAATGCCCATCATCTCCTCCACAGATAATTCAGACTTTTATAAGTGAGTTTCACTTACCTTTCGTTGCAGACAGGAAAGAGGGTGTCTGATCTGCAGCTTTTCTTGAGGAACACTGTATCTCCTGTGCACTATTTTCAAAAGACAGATAACTCTGGACTTCACTAAATGCACATGCGTTAGAGCTCATGTGACAGCTTCCACAAAGCACTTCACAGCAAAAAGACTATTCAAAGGGTAGTGTTAAAAAAGGCCTAAGTAAGTTCATAGCAAAACTACTGCTTCGGGCTCACATTTTCTGACATTTATTATTCCTTTAATTCCTGGCCACGTCTCCATTATTTTGGGCCTTTGTTTCGGTGTGTTGCACGTGAGGGAGGACGCCTTGCCCCGGCACGCGGTGTCTGCCCTGCGGGTGAGCACGGCGGCAGCTCGCCATGTCCCCACGCGGGCCTGGCGGTGTCCCCAGCGCTGCCGGGCCGTGCAACGCAGCCACCATCAGCACAGCCACCATCGGGTGGCTGCAGCCTGGGCAGTTGCTCTGCTCCGCTCCGGGGGAGGGAAGGCCGTGGCCAGGGAGCCCGTGTGCCCACAGGCCTCCTCCCCTCCCCAGGCGTTTCCTAGTGCGTGGTGAGGCAGGATGCGGCGCTCGGCAGACGCAGCACCAGGAGGGTAGGAGAGTAGCTCAGCATGGGGGGAAACAGAAAGGCCTTTCCCGTGCCAAGGGTATGGCAGAATTATTATTATTTTTTCTCCAATTTAAGAAATGATCTTAACAGAAAGGAGGCCAGGCCTGTTTAACACAGTGGAATCCCTTTTTTTGCTTGATTTTACTTTCTGCACTTTACGCAACATTCGCCTGCTATTTGGTATTTGAATGAATTAGCTGGCATAAATCTAAGTTGTTTCATTACTCGCATATATTAATTGGAGAAGAAAGAGAGGCCTCCCTGCAAGCAGCCACGCAGAGCAGAGCTCACCCAAAGTGCAGCTCTCACGTAGTTGTCTCAGCTAGATCCGAGTATGGGACAGAACCCAGTTCTGGTGCGGATGTTCTACCCTGAAATGAATGCAAGCTAAAGGGAATTGCACACGGATCATCCAAGCCTTTCATTTGTTGCTTATATACAAACTGTCTAGAAGAGGCGCAGACAAAAGAAACTCTTTTTCCCTCAAAATTTCCTTGTGCCTTTTGAGCTCTGCTCCCCAAAGCACCCACAGATGCTCCTTCCCTCCCAGATTCTCTGTTCACACGTTGCCTCCTACAGCACCACTTCTTGCTAAGTTCTGGAAAGCCAACAGTTTGATAGGGTTTTATCAGAGGAAGACTTGGAAAAGTTTGGGATTTTTTTTGGTTGGTTTTGTTTTTAACCTGAAATCAACTGTTTATTGCCCACAACTCTGAAAAAAATGATTTATTCTATCACAAAAGAACAGGTAGGCAATTCTGAACAATTTCAGAATAGTTTCAGACCTGTTTCCACTCACAGGACTATAAGCATCCTTGTAACACAACCAAGAAAAAAATATATGGGAAGTTTCTATGGTGTCTCTCCTTCTGGGTCTCTTCTGAACATACCAGCTCAGAACCAAGGGACGTTGCTGTTCTGTATAGGCAGCAGGAGACTCCTTGACTCCTGGGAAACACCCTTTGAGCTGCTGAGCAAGAAAGGCAAATCTAGTTAGGGGAGACAAGAAAAGTGAACTCCAACTTAGAGAAAAGAAATTTTCCCACAGCAAACTAATACACTGAGCTGCTCCTTCTCCTCAGTCTGGACAGTCCAAGTACAGGCCCCTTTGAGCACACTCATGGATACAAAGTAGGTCTAAATTTCTAGAATTAGTATTTTATTGGCATTTCTTTCCCAAGACCAGTATCTGCAGAGCTTGCTGACTTTTCATTATTTAATCATATTTTAACATGTTGAAAATTCATGCACTTGTGACATTTTATCAGCCTTTTTTTAGAATGACATTCCTTTTATTTTCATCAGTTCAGTATACAGCTGCACAGCACACTAATGCTAGGTAAAAACAGGGAGACTGAATCACAATGAAATTTGAAAAGAAGAGCATTTCCTTTAAATAGAAGCAGAAACAACTCTCAAAGTCCATAATCAGTGACTAAATTCTACATTATTTTAAATTTACTCGTTGCTACAAATAATCACTGGTGACACTACTACTTTGATCTGAAAATAAAGCAGGGGCAAGATTTGATCTACATATGTTTGAAATTTATGTTCATACTTGTATATTATTTTATATCCATACACTTATATAAAACACAATAATAAAAGTATTCCACAACAATAAACAGGGTATATTGTACAGCTTATAATTTATGGCATATGATAAAACTGATGTCACATCCTATAGATTTTAAGACATAAATTAATAAATAGACAATCATATATTAATTTTAAAATTTAACAACAACAAAAAAAAAGATAGAAGAGGAAGATACCACACATAGTGAGACTGATTCATCATTACTGCTTCTACTCCAGATCAGGGTCATGACAATTTTGCGTCATGGGAAACTTGGAAGTAATGAGGTAATAAATCACAGTCGATATGTACAATATGGCAGAGCTGCAGTATTTTAAGAGCAACCCGAATTTCTGGAATTTGAGTGCTTGAGCTTGTGATCCAGACAGTGAATTATCCACAGTTAGTGCCTCTGCCTGCTTGCCCATTTCAATATATATAGAAACAAAACAACTGTTATTCGTCCTATGATATTCACCAGCTTTGAAGGATTTTAAGGGGGAAACAACAAAGAGGCTTCTGAGAAAAAGTTATGAGAAATTAACACCATGGATTGAGTCAGAAATAGAAATTCAGCTTATGTTTGTTTCACAACAAACCAGAACAAAGTGATGGATCCCACGGCAGTCCAGTGGATCCAATCCACTTACACAGTGGCTGATATGTTGGCTTCTAATGGTAAGTGGCACCTTAAGTATCTAATCACTCTATTTATAGGATTAAAACTCCTAAACTACTTTAGAACATTCATATATTTTACATACTGCCAAGCAGGCAAATGTGAATTAATTATAAAAATGGCTGTAATCTAGATACTAGCTTTTAAAGCCCATGATAACCAGGATGTGTCGTAATGTTCCAACAACTATAAGTATATACCTAATTTAGCTGTGCTGAAACTCTCCAGCAGTCACATGTAATAGAAAAATAGCAAGCCAGTGCTGTGGGCAGACTTATGTCTATTATTCTCATGCTTGCTGCCCACATTCGCATTATAAACTAAAATATCAGGAGAGGACTGCCATGGGATGAAAGCATGGAATGCTGTTCAAGAACGTGCAAAGCCAGGGGACCCAGGAGGTGAACACTAATATTTGACACTAAAAGTGGTATTTTTGATTGCTGGAGCTGCTTGTGCTTCCGTTAGTTCTGGCTGCTCCAGCCAGAACTGCATCCAGCAGGATGCTGAGGCCTAGGGGAGAGGCTGCAAAACAGACTTCATAAGTGCTCTGGGATTACGTGTTGGGGACAGGTTTTGCTGCCACAGATGGGCAGTTTGTCCTTACAGCTCTGACAGAGTTGGGGGGCTGAAGGGTTAAAGGCAGCT
This sequence comes from Crypturellus tataupa, assembly GCA_034781795.1. NCBI lineage: Eukaryota > Metazoa > Chordata > Aves > Tinamiformes > Tinamidae > Crypturellus > Crypturellus tataupa. Next base: position 2,691,625 of record JAWLRI010000039.1, read on the forward strand.
GGCAATCTTAAGTCTGCATTAGATTTGAAGGAACGGTATGTTTCACACTTTAAACCAATGTTTATTTTACCACAGAACCATCACAATCTACACTAGGCTGCCAGAGTGCATCCTCTCTGATCTATCCCATGCTACACAGGAGCACAACTTTCAAAGACACTTATTTGTACATCTGGTAACCACTTCTGTCCCCATTACTTTTGAGCGTGGAAACTCTTTGGGACACACATACACACGCACATATAAAAAAAAAAACAACTAGCCAACAAAAAAACCCCTTTTCTTCCTTGTTGCTGTCAGAAAGAGGAAGTGGGACGTCACCGTTTCCTAGTCCCACTGTTGCCACTGACAGACCTACTGAAGCTCTTACTCATCTGTGGGAAGTGCACGGTTGGCGTTCTCTCAGTGGGGCCGTAGAGCCCTAAATTCCTGGCCGTGGCTGACTTTCGGAGAGGCTTGACACTGGGAAAAGGGTTGAAGACCTGTGGCTTGGGGGTACTGGGCTGGGGCGATTTACCCACGTTTGCGCTGTCGCTGGATGCAGCGGAGGACTCAGATAAACGTGCCTGGCAGGACGGAGTGGATGTGGACTCAGCATCAGCTTTGGTGTCTGGGGTGAGGTCCAGCGCCTCCAGCTGCAGCTGAACCGCGGACACGTCTGTGCCGGAGTCCTCAGAGACGGGCTCAGCAGGCTGCCCGTCGGCTTCTCGGGGAGTCCTCTCATCCAAACCACCACCTCCTCTTTCCCCTAGATCAGAATGTGCAGAAGGCGCCTCCTTTGCCCCAGGACTGTTAGTTTTACAGCTCTCACTCTGCTCATCTATGAGTCCAACGGTGTCCCCATAGCCTAGCTGGCCTTTGGCCCTGGCAATGTTCTTTCGATGAACTCGTATGTGCGTGCGCCACGGCGAGTTCAGTTTTGCCTTCAGATCTTCCTGGGGAATGGGAGACATCTTTCCCATAGCATGGCTTGGGATGTGAATGACAGCATTCTTGAGCGACCTGTTATTTGACTTCATCTTCTTGCCTAAAAGCAGGTGGTTTATCACTGGGGAATAGTTTACCTGAGAAGGGAGAAGGCTGGTAACTGGCCCTTTGTCTGAAAGAAAGTGTTTAAAAGAAACACAGGGTTGTTAAAGATCAAAACAAATTACTATACTAAGAACCTACCACCAGAGACAATTTTTATGCCGTTTGAGGTAGAGCAGAGTCTGTAGGGCTGACTCTAGTAAAATGACTGAATTTCTCTTACATCTTGGAGTCAAACAGAAAGCCAAAACTTGCATGATACCTGTTTCCTACCTATGGGTAAGTCTTGCACCAGATATTCCATGAAAATAATGGACAACAAGAAACAGCTCTGTATTTTTTAGAACTGCAAGAATGAGAACTACAGGAAATTGGGTAGTCACAGAAAACACTTGCACATCCACCACAACATAGTCCTTTCATTGGGTATAGTCTTGCACAATTTTTTTGCTGTTAATGGTATTTTTTGCTATATAAACTGAAAGTTTAATATAAATATTAGCCTCTGATTTTCCCCCACTCTTTCATTTCTTTTCTAACTGTAAGAAGCCATTCAGTCCTTACATGATGTCAGCCACAGAAGCCTCTGCACCAGGCCTGTATGACTGAAGAATGAGCCAGTATATTTTTAGTGCATGAAAACACAGAACTCATTTCTAGTAGGTACTCTGATTAAACTGGAGCCCCGACTCAGCATTAGGTAACAGTTTGATTAAACCACAAACCTTGCCATTAATAACGATTAGTAAATTAGAAAGATTTTTTTTAGCAATCCTTGGGAGTCAACATCTGTGTGCACTGTTTCAGCGTGGCTACTGCCTTTGTCCAAAGCAGACCTTGCTCAATATAAATGAGCTTAGTGTTCATGCAAAGCTGCAGCTCGATGGACTCAAATGCCCCAGGTAGGATGGGCTTATCAAATCTAGGAGAGGAATTAACTTATTTACAGTGAAGGGATCCACCGGCAGGGTTCAATGCTGGCTTGGTAAGAAGGCTTCTAAGTGGGTGGATGGTGTGCAGTCTGCATACGTAATGAAGTCTTCAGGTCCTCTGCTCATGCCTACCGTGATGCAATCTGGTTTCCCAGTTGTGGAAACAGATGTAACATAGCAAATAACAGACTAATCTCCAGCTAAATTCTCATATTAGTGTGGTTAGAACTAGCCAGACTATCAGCTGCAACAGACCAATTGAGCCACCTCCTTGATCTGCCATGCACTGGGGAGCTTGGGGAAGTTAGGCTGATGTGCACCAGCCTCCTGATCGGAAGCGTCTCACTTCACTTCTTATAGTGCACCACTATGTCAACTCCAAGAATGCCAAAGATTTAATTTTTAAAATCACAGAGATCAACAAAATGCACCCAGACAGCAAAGACACCTTTAAATACCATTGTTCAGTTGGTCCCTGGGACCCAAAGAGATCCCAGGGTCATCATCTTCAGATCCTGACAAAAGAAGAACAAAAACATCATCTTCTCATTTACAATTTGTGTGTATGAAGTGGTACATCCACTTTATTACAAATGCATTATATATTCTATCCTCTTCTGTTCGCTCTATTTTGTTAAATGTAAAAGAATATTATTCGACTTGCCTTGTATTATGCCAGCTTGTAAATCAGTAAGTAAAGTTTGTTCCAGTATGTTACCTGCTCTGATGTACACATGGTGAACCTGCTGCTGCTGCTTCTTCTTTATCCTGGAATATTGCTTCTTCAGTGCATTAATATCAGTGGTCATACGCTCCATCATCATGCTGTTAAAAGCAGCATGATATTCACTTCGGCAAGAGTCTATTGCACCTGGACTTAGTTCTGCGATGTTGCTGGAGCCCAGACTTTGTTCTTCATTCTGATCTGCACAGAGTAGGAATAAAGAGAAGATAAGGAATTAGCACAGTCAAGAGTTCCTCAGATGACCTGCAAGAGAAGCATATACCCATAGTCTTATTTACCTATAGTCTTTAATGAAAGCAGCTACTCTCGTTTAACACAGCTGCTATATTTTAATAAAAAGTATCATATCTCTAAAACTACTGCTTAATATTGTTGTGGAAATATTTTAAACAGAGTACAAAACCAATTAACCTAGCAATAGAAGGTGTGGAAATCCATTTACAAACTACCTGAAAACATACCAAGCCATCCCTGAAGTAATTCAACAATTACTAGAGACTCTGGTTTGCTCACAGAGGAGCAAGTTATAATGCAAGTTACAAAATACATTACAACCAGGCAGGCGAGGGGTTAAAGAGTGACCTGGGGACATGGGGGAGAAGCCAGGAGGCCCTAAGGGCCGGCTGGGAGCTGCTGCTCGCAGCAGCAGCGGCGCAGGGTGCAGCGCGGCTGGGGAGAGGCCTCTCTCCTCGAGCAGCCGCAGAGCGGCACAAGCGCCGCGGTTATTCCCGCAGCTGCCCCTGCTGCGCTGCCCAGCCGGCGCCCAAGGGTGAGCCTTTGCCTTTGGCTCGGGTCGCACGAGCAGATTGAGACTCTAAGTGCCAGCGTGAAGCAGCAGATAGGGACTTGGAGTCCCTCAGGAGCGGAACGCGAAACACCACAACACCAAGAAAAGGTGAAGAAAATCCAGCACCAAGGTCTCATGAGAACCAAGCCATGAGAGCAGTGACGCACAACCAGGTAGCAGTGACTGCTGCCACTGCCTTTTCCTGACTAGAGCGGTTGTGCTTCAGGCGGTGCCTCTGAGGAGCCAGTGAGCAGTGCTGCCCCCATGCTGGGCAGCACTGAAAACAAGCAGGTTACCAGCCCCTGGGAGACAGATCTCAGCCTGTCCTTTCCTGTGAGCCCTTCTCTGCCTCCTCTTCCCAAAAGTAAGAAAGAAACCTGAAAGCTGCACCCGTGAGAAGCTGTTTTGTAGGAATCTTCTTTTGAGGTATCATAAAATCAGTCTCCAAAGTCACTGCTTCACAGACACTGATGTGAGTTAGAATCTTCTTTCCTCAAAGGTATGAGGATTTTACTCTACTTACACAGTTGAATATACAATTATGTCAGAAACTTTGTTTCAATATTAAGAGATGTGAAAAAAGGTAATATTTTGTTACCATACACAATTTTCTTTAAAAGAAATCTGACACATCCAAAACACACAACTCTCGGAAGGTTTAGCCCAAAGGGATGTGAAGTGACCTGCAGAATTCAGCTGCTGTTTCACCACTCACAGGTTCCAAATGTATTGACCTGTATACTAATAGAGATCTGGAATCTTTACCCAAGATACCTCACTGCTGAGAAGATGCTGACTACTCCATAGCTTTCTTGGAAATCAGCATCAGGATAGAGGTTTTTTTGTTTTTTTTAATATATGCTTGCTTCTTTTGTGTAAGTGGGAAACACTGGGGTTGAAACATCACTAGGGCAAGTAACTACCCCATTTACTGAACTGCCTTCAAGCTTAGCTTAGAAGGCATCTTCACAGCCTGCAGAGCCAGCCTTTGGACATCTACTGTAATCTCTGTGTGAATTTAAAATACAATTTTCATAGCAGCTTTCACAGTTGAAGCTACAGTTGATTTCTACAAGGTCATGCAGATTTCAGATTCTTTAAGATCAGCAGAGGCACTACTACCTTTGATCTGTTTCTGGTACTTCTGGAGCTCTGGTAGCAAAAACCCACTTAATGGTCCAAGACAACCAATTGCATTGGCAATAGAGTCTTCATCATCTGGGTCATTCTCCTCATCACTGTCTCTGATTTTGCCAAGTCTCCTATAAAATGAGAACATAAGGGAGAAGAAAGACATTATTAAATATAATCACATGAAACATCTTCATCTTCTTCAAGGGTGTATAAGGGAAGATGCCACTTGCCAATATCTACCTATGATACCTACCCATATGCCATAAGCAGCACAGTCCAAACTTACCCTGAAAGGGAAGTTGATTTTACTGCAGCAGGGAAAGGAGTAATGTTGTATGTGTATTTCTCCCGTAATTCTGCCAGCTGTGGGAAGGGAAACTGGGCCATGGAATAAACAGTCTAGGAAAAAAAAATGCAGCTTTTAAAATTGTCCTTTTAACCAACAGACTCATAAAAAAAAATCCCCCTGCACGGATTTTCATAGCTGTATGAGACTAAAGGCTACACATTCTCATGTGCTGTAAGAAAATGTAAATGGCCTATTTTTTCTGATGCAATCAATATTTCCTGTAGAAAAAATAAAAAATGACACACTAGAAGAAGACTTGGCTCAGAGCAAAATACACATGACAACATGAGAGGTAGCACAGGAGCTTGTGCCTGTGAAATAGCCTTTATGTCTGAGAAAGCCTCAGGTGGAAAGAGGATAATTGGAAAATTACATTGTTTATGGAAATGAAGAACCTTACAAAATTGTTCATTTTATCCAAAATAAGAATGTAAGGTCTTTTTCAACTACTGCATTTATTAAGCAATAATTTTCAATCCACTCCTTGCCCACACTTTGCAAAAACTTTTCCCCCAAATACAATTTCACTTACAGAAATTTATTATTGAGTTTTCTTGGATCTTCCACTTTTCTGCCCAAGCATTCAACAAGACACTGACACTAGCACAAACGGTACGGAGCAGATCATCACCTGACGTAGACTGGTACTGATCCATTTAAACCAATATCATTATCCCAGCTGAGCCCCAAGAGTTTGTGTGACGGAAATCACTTCCTCAGCACGAAAGACACAGGAAGTCCTTCAAACAGGAAGGACTTCAAAAGCTAACTTTTTTCTTTTCACAGGTAAATATATATATATTTATACACATTTATAATATAGTTTAATATATATAATAAACAATATATAAATAAAAGATGTCTATGATAAACAAAGAAACTGTTCTGCCATATTCTGTATTCAACAAGGCAGTCCTCAGAATGTAAACAAGACTACAAAAAAAGGCTTTAATATATTTTATTCCAAGACCCAGGGATAAAGTAGACTAATAGTTGCAAAAGGATTTACTTTAGCAATATTTTTCCTTGTAAAATGTAAAAATCTTGTACATCATCAGATGACCTGCAGAAAGACACATCATGTTCATTGCAATACTAGTGCAATGAAATTTTTTCTCACAAATTTACTAGACTTTTTTTCCCCCTCCTCTTTCCACATTGAAAATTATTCAGGGCATTCAGACAACTGGCACACAATTCCTTTGGAGCCTTGATGCCAAAGAGTAACAGCTTCTCGGTGCTTCTTTGAAAATCATAGCTTTCCCCCTATATTGAAAATAAAATGTCTTCTGAAAGACAGCAACTTAAAAAAAATCTCATTAGCTGTGACAGGAAATCTTGGCTTGCACATTCTTCTTGTGCTATAAAGTCAGTGGCATTTTCATTTGAAGGCAAATGGTCTCAATTAAGATGAAAGAGAATTCTGAACGATTTCTACATAATCCATTCATGGGAAATGCCTTGTCTGCAGTAAGTGCACTAAGAAGTGCACAAAAACGGAGTAGGTGCTGGACCCTTCCTGCCAGGAGGAGGGCAGAAATGCGTCTTGGACGCAATGCAGGAGCCAGGAGGAACATGCCCTGCCTGGATCAGGCACTGGGCAATACTGCACCTGAATAGAGATCTGTAAGAAAAAGCTTTTATACCTTGGGGTATGAGCAGAGCCCAACGTAAAGAAAATGCCTTCAGAAGCCCAGAATATGCATTGAAGCTTTGCTGCTTCATGAAACCACAGTGCTACTGTGAAAGACAAATATTCTCTGGGGTCTGAACAGAGAGATCCTGGCAGTTTACCAGACCAAGGAATTTTATGATCTGGAGGAAAGACCTACCTCCGGCCCAACATGTCTGCCTGCTGGTTTGATCTGCATCACACTTTCCTGTTTCTTTGCTGTATGTCTCTCATATTTCCCCGTTCTTGGAGCAGAGGTGTGTCTGGAATTTATTTCTGCTCTTTATGTCAACAGCCTTTTCAGGTAACTTGTTCCATATGCTGGTTACCCTTTATGTGAAGCAGTCAGCTCGCAGCCTTCCCTTTACTCCTTGCACCTACTGGTTTAGATTACGCTTTCAGCTTTTGTGTGTCGCCTATCTGTGTCTTTTCCAGATCCTGGGCAATTTCTTCCACTTAATGTACCCACTTTTAACTTAATTGCTTGTTATCAGATTAAGCTAAAGCCAACTGGCTAAGAGACCCACACAAAAAAAAAGAAAAAAAAAACAACAAAAAAGAAACAAATAGACAAACATCTTGATGCAAGTTCCACTGAAAATTGAAAAATTATAACAACTGACACCTCTGATTTCCTCCTTTCAGCAAGGTTTCAAAGTTTAGCCATCTTGTTCCTAGTTTGCATGTGTCTTTGGATACCATTTAGTTAATTTTGCTGAAATTGGGCTAGTAGGATATGTCTACAAATAGTAATCTTGATAGAACCAAACTCATTAGCTTATTATGGACATAATGGGCAGATTCTAGAAACATTAAAAAAAATGTTTCTGATCTTGAGTAAATAAGGTTTTTTTGATCAATCTTCTGCCTTGCTCTGAAAATGCAAAGTCATCTCAGCCCCCAGAATAACACTCCACAAATGCCATGGACGATGACTTCCAAAAGAGGGAGAGTGATTTTGCTTTTCCAGATAGCTCCCAAACACTTCCCTCAAGAGCAGTCCCACACTGGGTGAAGGCTTTTCTATCTCTCTTTTGCTTTCCCTAGTGAAAACAGAAAACAAGCAAAACAGTCCCCCTTCCCCTCCAAAAACCTTAAATACATTCAAATCAGAATAATAGTGTCTACATGAGATAGTCTGAAAGTGTTATTATAACAGAGAGGGACTGATCCTTAGTCACCCCTACCACAAAAAACACACAGAGATTCCTCTCCTTCTCCTGTTTTCTTCCCATCTCCTCCACACTGGAATGTTTTAGGAATACAAACTGAATTAATTTAGCTGCTTATGGAAATGCTCGCTTTGCGAGAAGGGAGGCCAGCGTGCACTGCTCATAAACCAGCACACAGTGTCGAGAGCACCGGCTGGCATCTGGCACGCAGCCCTCTCTCTCCATGTTAGAGCTAAAGGGGTTTATTAATATGCCAGTAAAATGACCTTCCTGAATACCATGTTGTTTAGCCTCTAGCCCTGACTACACACCTGGCCTAAGTGTGCAGCACTTGGCCTTACTGACCCAAATTCTTTAATCTGAAAAAGCGGTAGCCTCTTTGCTCCTCTGATCTTTCCATGCTCCCCACAGCACAACTAAAAGGACCTTTCGCCACTTGAGGGCCAGCCTTGAGAAGCTTTAAGCTCTCCATTCTGGGTGCCGCCTCTGCGCCCACGCTCCCTCGCCAGAGCTGCTTTCTGCCCCTGGGCAGCCACACAGAGCACAGACACACTCCTCCCACTTGGCAAAACCCCTGCTATCGCCTGTGCCACCTCCATCCCTGCGACTACAATATGCTACCCTAGCACTGCTGCCAGCATCACACAATTTACACCTGCAGCGTAAATATGCATTTACTTTGCATCAAGTGCTTCTCACCTTTCCTGAGGCACAAAAAGGCTGCTAATTCAACATATTTATATTATAATAACTGTAACAGTCAAGAAAGTATCCTTCAGCCCTGCAGTCTGCAAGCCACCTGTGTTATATCTTCCACTGCACACAACAAGGAAGAAGGAAATCCAGCACTGAGCGATGATACATAGGAGAAGCCATTAGACCGTGCTGCCCTCCTCACACTAGCTCAGTCTCCGACAGTCTTGGGAGGAACCATAACATCCACTTAAAAACCATAGGGTGATCTTTTACTTCAGGGCAGTACTTCACCGGCCTCTGGACGTGTATTATCCCAGGCAGCCAACACATACAGCTTCCAGTAATGGATATACCGCGTATAGCAACAAGAGTCATTGGCCAACTGCTGTAAAAGATGTATATGACCTCATGTTCCAAGACTAAGCCAGGTAAGAAACTTCAGGTCGATTATTTGCTCTAATACTTGCACCCAATTAATCATCATACTCTAACTCACGCAAAACAGAGTCCTAGAAGTGTGTCTCACAGCCTTCACTAATCACCTAAGTAGAAAACATCTCAAGGATAGTAGAAAAAATGCATGTGCAAATCAATAAGATTGTGTCTGCAGCACTGAAAGGCCTTTTCCCAGAACAATCTAATCTTTGTTCTTGTACAATGACGTAAGCTTTAAGAATCCAGTGAATACAATTATCTACAAGTGCCTTTGTTTATAGTCCACTGACAACTGTTCATGGCTTTTTTCTTTCTTTTTTTTTTAATTCATGAAGAGATTTTTTTTCTCTTTTCAGTTGATAAACTCTAGTCTCCCAAGGTGTCTGCAGAACAAAAAAGACACCCTGTAATAAATAATTGGTAAAAAAAAAGGGCAAAGTAAAACAAAAGATCATGCCAAAAAAAATACGCAGAATCTTTTACTAGTCATTTTGTAAATAACACCAGTTGGGCATTATATCAAAACAAACTTTGAGCTGTCAGAATGACATGCAGTTTTTATCAGACAGAGTCTAGTAGTTTTCTATGCTTAATGTATAAGATTTTAGCTTTAACTGCAGGTCATTTATTTGTTGCACTGGCATGTTATTTTAACCCAGTTACCTTATTTTTAATTCTTGGCAGAGTTTAGGTTTCTGAAGTACCTAAATAAAAAGTGTAATTCTTCACAGATCAGTATCCAAAGAATGCAGAGATCACACAAACAGTAACTGAATCATGTTTACTCACCTGCATGAGTTCATTGCTGTCAATCAGACTGTCCTCTAGCATCTCCTGGGTTAGCTTGCCCATGGCACTGTAAAACTCATCTGCAGTTTCACAACACTCGATCTGCCTACATCAAAATATACATTGGACTTTTGTTTTATTCTTATATATCATTATACACTTTCAAACCCAAACTGAATTTTCTGCAGTCATAAAATACACACTTCCATTGGTGAGTTTAAGCTCACTGCAATCCTCCCCACACCTTCAAATAACAAAATCATACATCTCACATCAGAAATACTGGTGCAGTAAAAGAATGGACTGAGCCCAATTTTCTGCCCTGACTGCCCATGATAAAGGATCCATGCATGTAAGGACAGGCTCTTCGTTTTACTCCTTTCACTTCTGCAACCTGGAAACCGATAAATGCTGCCTCCTGCTAACACCAGGGAAAGCTGAATGCACTGGCTGAACTGCCTGCTGGTCAAGCAGGAAAATGAAACACTTCAGTGGATGAAGTTAATATGTGTGTGTGTATATTGATGTATATGCATGTATATATACTTGTATTCAATTGAATTGTGCTCATGCAAAGCAGAAAACTCTGCCATATGCTGCATAGCTATGAACACTACTTCCAATTCGTCTCCAATTTTTTACTTTTCTTTAAGTTTCTGAAAACATAAAGTCAAACACAAAGTGTCACCTAAAGGAAGAGAAGAACGACTAAATTGCCTTTTTGAGCAGCTGTTGGATGTACCTTAGTTCCATCACTAACATCCTCTCCCATGAAGGGAAAAAACTGTTTTACTTCAAAGCCAATTAAGTGTGGTGCTGGCCAGGGCAGAAATGTATCACCTCAGAAATACCAGGAATGAGTTTGAGCTTTACAAACTTGTATCATCACGCAGGATTCAGTGCAGTAAGTGCCTCCTGTCAAATTAATATTGTAATATCTCTCAAAGCCATGCAAAAATTACTATTCTTTCACATACATATGCCTACAAATTGGTCAGCTTAGCTACATATGTTACAAGCTCCTTTGCAACAGCTCGGTTAAAGGATACATTGGCCTGATCCAATTAGAAAAGCTTTGAACATTCAAGGCCCTTCTCCAAACCTCTCTGAATAAAAATTAATCTTTTTCCCACCAGTTTTGCTGAGAACCCTTGTCTGACCTTCAAACAAAAAATAATTTATAGTTGGAGACAGGGAAACAAAGAAGAGTAATAACCACTGATTAGCTAAAATTAATCAGTTCTTTGCACTTACAACAACTTCCACTCAAATATACCAATAAAATTTGCAAATATTAATTTATCTTTAGCGCTTCTTCAAGAGGAAAATAAGTATTATCATCCTGTGGTTTAGAAGTTTATAGCTTTAAAAAGAAGTATAACTTTAATTTTTTCCCAATTTATTGCCAAGCAATCCACATTCTCTTAATGTAGCTTGGGTATCTTAGAACTATACACAAGTTATTTTTTCCTTTCTAAAACATATCCCTAAAGAAAAGGAGAATGCATTCTTTGGCAGGAAATCTAGCTCTAATAGTTCTAGAAGGATCTACTAGGAAGGATCTTTAGTTGGAAAAAAAAAATCATAGTTCAAGAATCACTCTGTTCTGAATCACTGTTCTGAGTAAAATTTACCGAACCACCTATTATTCATCTAAGCTTTATCTCAAGCATTTAAAAAATGAAACATCTATGTCTGTAAGATGAGACTTGAGACCCATTTTGCCAGTAGCTTTTGGTCTAAAATCTAAGTCTAGCAAGCTGACTTGAGAAAAACAAAAATACAGGCTAGAGAAGTAATTGCACTTCTCCTTGGGACTTCATCAGAACAAAGAAGCATCAGGCTAACAAGTATTCCAAAAAGGAGCTCTAAAATTGCTTTTTTGTTCATTAAGAGAGCAGTGGTCAAGGTAGCAGGACATTCTGTCATGGTATCTAAAACGAAAAAAAAAAATACAGAACAATAAAATCCAAAAAGGTGTAAAGGAGGACACGGATCTTTTCATGGCCTTTGGCGCACAGCATTTATGAGAGAGTGTCCCAAGTTTGCCTAAGAAAAAATGACCGTGATTTTCAGTTGAGCCACTGTGGGTAGCAGAAGGGGTTTTCTCTGTCATGGCCAGCTCCAACATGGACTAACTTGAGACCACCTCCATCTGGGGAACATGGCCCTTTCGGCTGATCCAAATTTCATTTCCCAGGTGACACCAGCTTGTGTAACAGTTGGGTTCCCTTGGAATAGCCTCCTCCTTTTAAAGTATAGCTGCTGGAATGACCAAGAGAGTACATTGCCTTTTTCCTAAAGGATCAGAAGACACCACTTGATCTCTTGATCTACCTTAAGAATCCACAATAGGAAACCAGCACTGAAATCTTAACATAATTTAGCTAAAAGAATGATTAAGCAGTAAAAATAAAAGAATGGATATGTAGTCAATTATCACAGAAACTTACTGCTTATCTTCCTTAATACCTTCAGTATCTCATAAATTCACATATTACTTTCTCAATGCTCTTGTTTTTAACCTAGCCATTCCTTAAGTCTCTTTCCCTCAGAACACAAGCATAACAGAGCCTCTCACGTTTTAAGACAGCATTTCTCATCCCATCTGCATGTCTAGAAAAATATTTATGAAAAGTATGACAATTGCGACACTCTGATGGTTGCTCTCATTTCACTTTTTTACACCTCCCTTTTACAACGATAGCATTTAGCTGAGGAGAAATAAACCAAATCACAAGCTCCTTCTAGCCAAAACACAGGGCCAATCTTCTCTGACTTCCTCATCTCATGTGATAACGTTAATCATAAACTTACCGAAGTTCAATTGTTTAGTTTTTATGACCTTTTTCTGCATCTCCAGTTATCACACCACTGCTGATTTCTGTTAAGTGCCCCCATATCTGTCCTGAAGTCACATCAAGCCACAGTGGTTTGGTGTGAAGTATGATTAACTTGCTCACTTGGTCTTATTCTTATAGATGATTTCCCCATCCTGATCCTTCCAATTTTTGTAATCCACATGCTTTATTTTTGCTTTGATTAGATTTAACGGTAAATTCTTCAAAACAGTGACTTTTTTTTATCATGTTATGAATTGAAACATGCGCTTACAAGCGCACAGAGACTCAGTGCGCTAGCAACTTTTATAAAGAGGTACAGTAGAAAGAAGTAAGATACAATGGGACTACACATAGCTTAATTCTAATGGGAATGATCCATGAAAGTTTAACTCATGAACGAGTAAAGGTCTTAGGTAATTATTATTCTAATTAGCATTCTTCAGATTAAAAATGAAACACACTAAATGAATCAGAAAATGTTACTGGCCTATGCTGCAAAATTACTCTGAAAGGGGAAAAAAAAAAAAAAGAAACCTTCAAGGAGAGAGCTGAATGCACCCTCGAGGGGTCCACTCTCAGGAAAAGAAGGAAAGTGAGTACTGGTAGATGTCACAAGGAAGAAAAAATGATAAATGATATCGCTGCTCATTTCATCTGAAAGAAGTTTCCAGCTGAACTAGCAACCACTTGGCCTGTAAGAACCCACACTTCCCACTAGAGTGACAAAACTCTCCTTTCTCCAGGAAGGCTGTCCATTCTCTTTGGACAGCGAATATTTGCTATGACAACAGAGGTGGTTATGAAGGACTAATGCTCCTCTGTGTTTTGTCCTATGTGGCAGGGGTCTGAATCCATAAAAGATCTTAAGAAAAAGAATAGAAAATAACCATGCAATATTAAATCATTCTGTTAATAAGAACTCTTTTCTTGGGTAGGGCCATTGGGCTCACACGGAAATACCTAAGTTAAGCCAGCCTGTCAGCCTCAAGTCTCTCTATACTTCTTTTCATAGACTATTTACAATCTCCTCAGTTTTCTCTGTACTCAAAATTCCAAACAATATTTCTGCATAGCATGAAGTCATTATACACAAACAACACAAATAACTGGAAACATCTGCTGCAGGAAGGGTTAACTCACTACCAAGTCCATCTTTCTACAGTCATGATGATGTTCTCCAGCACACATTTTTGAAGAAGACACAGAGACACCTCATGTAGACTTTTCAAAGCAAAAGTATTCTCTTGAAAGACTACATCTTGTTTAGAATTAAAAACATGTTATTCAGAACAATATATATGTTATATACTTTGCTCATATTAAGAAGAAAAACAGATAAAAAATGACCACTTACTCTCCCAACTTTGCCCAGATAGCCAGGGCTACTCTCAGAATAATTTCAGAGCCTTCAAAGAACACGGAATCCCAGATCTTCAGGACCGTGTGGTTAGGCAGGCAAGTGGCAAAGAGGGTCAGGAACCACTGCATTGTGAAGACATTTGTAAGCGGGGGTTCATAGCCTCCTGAAAGAAAAAAATGAAAGAAAAATCCTTAAAGTTGTTCTGATTCTACTGTTATTTTCCAAGGAGTATGAACTGATCCACTTCTGGAACCCTGAATCTACCAGTCATTCTAGTATTCTGTTACTGCTCAAGCCTTTTCAGGTCGCAGCTGTCCAGAAGCTGGAACACAAGCAGTGGAAGTAGTGACAAACCCAGTCAGCTCTCACTTAGCTGCACTACAGACAGCCCTGAGCAGCAGCATTGGTTTTGGAGAGGTCCATTACTTTAGAAAAACACTGGCACACAGTTTTGTACTGGAGAGAATGCTTTTTCTTCCCCAAAGCCACAAGAGCTAAAAACGTTATTTAAAACAAACAAACAAACATACATTTCTGCAGAAACTAATGGAGTAAAAAAAAGGCTTTAGCTGCATGGAGGTGACTCTCCTTTAAAGTCTTATCTGTTGTATTAAAGTCCTAATAAACTGTCTTTGCTAAGCTTCTGCCAACCTAGCAAAGTGGCTGCAACACATTCAGTTTTCTGAAATGTGAAGCAGTTGGCTAATAGTTGAAGACAAGATAGGTTACTTCATCCTGAAATTCTAGAATACTGCATTCTTGTTATGCTCAGAGTGATTTATGCAGCCAAGTGCCAGCTGATGGATAGGAGACCACGACCCAAAGAGGCTCCCACCTGAAAAAATACTTTCAAGCAGCAAATGCTTTCTTAAGGCACTTTGTCCTTACTCAGTTTGGGCACAATCAGGATGCTCTTTATTTACTACTGTGATATGGTAATAGGACTACTATACCTGAAATGCACAATGCAAAGTCAGCTCTCAGGAAGTAAGGAGGAGGTGTACCGTGTATTACTAGGCAACCAGGTGAAGAAATAATAACCATCCCACACTCACTCTAACCTTATAACTCTTCCCAAAACAACCAACTAGCTGACACACATCCCTTCAAGGTAGCCCTTGTACTAAAGCTTTGTTACGGTGTCATCGCCCCACATTTTATGTTCTGGTCAACGCAATTCTGTTTGCAGTCAAATCTTAGACCAAAGTTCTCCCTCTTTAGTTTTCCTAAGAGAGCTGCCAATTTGTTAAGCTCATCAATAATGGAAACGGTACAATTTAAGAATATATGCTCCAAGCTGCATATTTACGTAAATATTTAAAAGAACAGTGTTTATCACATAAATGTTGTGGACCAGTGTTCAAATGAAACAACAGCAAGAGGAATTTAACATCATCTATCAAACCTACCTCCACTTTCTCTGTTAGCAGCTTTTTGCAGGGTATCTAAGTGCTGGGACAATTCAGGAAGTTTCATTCTTAAAAGATCTCGGAAAACAGCCATATCCACAGACAGAGCCCGGAGATTATTGACAAAATAGCTATCAGGAAGTACTTTATCAATTAGGTAAATCATGATCTGTAAGAAAATTAAACATAAGTGTAGGACTGTGCCTATTATTTTCTAAGAATAACAACAACAATATATATATATACACACATACATATGAAGCTAAAATCTTCTGTTGCTGAACTATAGCTTTGACCCAGTGGTGACACATGACTCTAGCATCTCCATTTACATGGATACTGAGCCCTGGGAAAAGCAACATCATTTTAAGCATCCATAGCTAATCCAGGTATCCACAAGCAATCAAGGCACAAAAGTTAAGAGAGCTCAGTCTGTTCAAACTCTATAGACAATTAATGATTGAAATCAACTTCACAGTGAATGATGCCCAAATTGTAATCAATACTCAAATCAAAGACAACTTTTCAAACTTCTGTCACTTCTGCAAAATATCCCAACTGGAAGACTTGCCATGCAAAAGATATATTTTTTTAAAATGCAAGATACTGTTCTTCAAAAAAAAGCATTCTTAACACATTTTGGTTAGTATGATGTGGTTCTATGTGTGCTGCTCTTCATCTTGTCACTTTATAAGATGCTAAATTAAGTAACGTAAGACAATTACAGAAGAAATCTGTTTCAAGTGACACAGCAAGTCCAACTACACTGCTAACCGTTCATCAAGTGGATACTGGGAAACTTTCAAGAATAAACAAGTGAAACAAAAGTATGCAGAAAATGATATATATGACCAGCCCAATAAAGTATACTGCCCTTCACTTCGGCTTCTTTACATTTTACAATTTCTTTGTCCACTCTACAAATAGTATTCAAGATACGCTGCATGTGGCTACCCTGCACGCTGCTACTCTCCAATATGCATTTAAAATTTCAGAAAGGTATCCTTCAGAAATCTCAGATATATGAGAAAACAGCAAAGAACAAAAACCTTTTTTACAACACTGAATTCTGATCTACTTCATTGGCATCTGAAGAGTTCTGAGGAAGATTTGTGTTTTTTAAAAGAATAGTTCCATCTATTTATCAGTTTGCAATACACATCTTTCATGCATGCATTTTCCATGCATTTCCATGTTCTCTATACTTTTCTTTTTATTAACTGATTCTGTATTTTTTCCCACAACAATGTTTTTTATTTGTGCTTAGATAACTTCTATGCATGCAAGCTGCAGTTTTCATACTTCCCAGGACTTCACTAGGTTTGTGCACATTGCTAAGCTGGACGCATCCTCAGGCTGATCTTTACTAACAAAGACTCAGGTTTCCCTGCTTGGTCACTCACCAACCTACCATGTTCAGTTCTGGCATTCAGGGCCCAACCTAATCCCTAGGATTATGTTAGGGTGCTAACAGCCCTCAGGGATTTACCTCTTCAGAACTGAGCAGGTTGGTGCTATCCTGCTGTCTCCATAAGGAAAGGTAATCCTAACATATATGGATGCCCACAGCTTGTGTAATTAGGATGGAGTTCATAAACCTTAAGCAATTGGATTTCCGGTACCAACACAATATGTCTTAGGAGCTTCTGGAGAGTACACAGTTACAATAAAATGTAACAAATCTATAGCTGAGAACACTGACAAAATTTTTAACAAGAATCATTCAAAGATAATTTCTTCTATGATATAAAGCAGGAACATTGTAGTATGTTCTTACTATTATAGATAACTGGTATAGAATGAAATATTAAATACTATCTAGCTGGACTCTATTTCCAAAAGCTTTATTTTAGGCTTTAAGTGAAGTTAAGTATTTAGCATATTTAACATTATCTAAGGCAAAATAAACAACTCATTCTCTCAAAAGTCACAATAATCTTTTATTAATTTGACCTCAACTTGTATGTATGAGCGAGTTTATTTAAGGAAATTTGGACACGACTTTGGTATGTCCTGTTAAAAGTCCTGCTGGACTTTTTGTGACATATTATAAGGCTTATGAATAAAGCTTTTAATTTGAATAGAAAATGCCTAAGAAATAAAAAATTGAAATGAATAAAGTAGCCCAGATAGTAGCTTCAAAACTATTCATTCTTATTTTAAATCATACTTTGTGTTTTCCTAGTAGTTAGTTTTAAAAGGCAGTAGATGTTTTAGCTTCCTCACTGAAGCTGTCAATGGAAGCGGAAGGTTTCAACTGCCTCTGCAGTCTAGGGGAGCTATGGGGGCTCTTTCAAAGCTCTATTCATTACTGATAGAAATGTTAACAGTGATAACATTCAAGCTGTCCGCTTCAGCTTAGACAAGAAAACAAATAATTCGCAGATAGGAACCCACATATTCCTTTGAGTCTTGCTCCTTTAGGCTGTCTACAAATTGATGCATTGGTTTATTCTAAAATTCACCAATTAAAAGCAAGCCTCAACAGTGCAACAACAACAAATTTACTCACTTTCAGGGCATCCCCTTCATTGCCCTCCATCACTTCCAGGATGAGTGCAGCTAGGATGTTAAAGCCTTGACAATAGCCAACAGATTTATTCCATCTGGCATAAGCCAATAAAACTCTCTTTAACACCACTCGATCTTGCTCTGCCTCCTGGCCACAGTAGGAACTGCAGCCAGTTCGGTGAAGGTCCTTTAAAGCAGGGGGGGGAAAAAGAAAAAAAATAAGACATTTCAAAGAGTTTATGCGATTTGTTAATGAAAGGCAAAACATGCACTATGGTTTTGATTATCTCCTGAGTAATATCTTTAGTCTTAAATTATCAAGTACAGATGACAATTGTTATAATCAGGAACACAAAGTGCTTTGCTCTGTGCACTTTAGGTACTGTGACTGCAGAATATGGACAGTCTCTCCTAGGGAAACAGGCTGAAATTGAAAGCACCACAACAACAGAAAATTTGTTAAGCTCTTGCGCAAAAGTGGCTACTGGCTTAAGTAAGAAATGGCAATCAATCAGCTCAGCTCAGAAAAATACAAAGATGTGTTATTTCACTACTGTGAAATAACAGAAAATATTCTCAATACCTATATTATAATACCTTTAATGTGAACAAATATCTATATTTATTTATAAAATATAGAGAAGAGGAAGAATGCTTTGGCATCTCCCTCCTTAGCCTCCAGAAAATTCGTCAAAAATGTTCTAGTAAGAGCATTTTTTTCAGTAGACGTCCACCATATAAAAGCAGAAGGATCAAAAAAAAGCAGGAGAAATAATTTTGGTGAACCAAGGGAAATTAAGGTATAATTTGTGCCAGTGCAGAAGCAAAGAAAAAAAAATCAAACTCTGTTTCTTAAAAAACAAATCACTTTTCATTAAAAAACTACTTGATTACCTTTACTATCTGGATGCCCATGGAGTCGTCATCAGGATTACTTCTTTCATTGAAGGTAAAGCGCATGGTTTTATCCCAGTCAATGGCTATGCTGTGCAGGTACTGATCAGCCAGGGTCAGCCACACCTGGAAAGGCACGAAGCAAGCCCACAAAATGTGTGATTCCTCAGGCAGAAGAGGAGCAGTTTATACATACAATGAGATGAACTTCACCAGCTCTTCACCCATACAGGATCTGCTCTTTGACTTGAATTATGTAGAAGAGAACGATATTCAAAACAATTTCTGAATAATCAGTTGTATCCTGCTCCCTAGGGGAGTGAAACAGTTAGCACTGAAGTGTATCCATCTGGGAATGTCTTGCAAAGATGAGAGCCCGTTGCCAGAAGCTGGATCTACACTGGCCCTCACAGATGGATGTCCATGCTCTTGAAAGGACCTCCTGCCCAGACCTGCCCTCCTAACCTCATCACCCACGAGGACTATTGGGAAATGGTAACGCAGCTCCAGGCTTTGCTCAAACTCCGCCACAGATCCATCTCTCCTGAAAACTCTGCAAGAGAAACCTAGTAGCACTGCTCTCTCCCAGAGGTCTCTTCTAATCAACATTACAGAAGAGGGGGAGTCCAGTATAAAATTTTGGGGATTAACCCTAAAGAATTACTTAGATCAAAGTAAGTTATTCATAAGAGGGCTTGCTAAACTGTTGGCACTACAGGTAGTTTTGAAAACAAACATTTTGACTATCCAATAATTACCAAAAGAAATGTATATATGTATATTCAAGTTAAAGACTGGACCTTCATTAAGCAGTTGAGAAGCTTCTGAACACTACACACAACAGATCATACAATGACAGAACAGTGAGGAAGGGCTTTTCTCTTCAGAAAATGAAAAGAAATTATGAGCGCAAGCAGTAGAAGTTTTATATTAGCCACTAACCCTCCCAAGTGAGAAAAGCAATTTGGAAACTTCCCACAGATTATTCCCAGTTAGATAGTTGCTTGCTGGGGGAATGTATAGTCAGCTAACAGAATCACACATTCCTTTCATTTAAGCATCCCTTCCCAGGCTTTTGCAAAGGGAATGTGCAGGGAAATGTTGCCTCCAAACAGCCTTTGGCACTACTGTCACCCTAGTGATGTTGTTTGACTGGATTCTTCCTTTCTGCCAGCCCCAGAGTACAAATGTTACAAGCCACAGCTGCAATGCAGATGTCATCCTGCCCCTTCTGCTGCCAGCAAAGCAGTAAATCACCCATGCTGGCAGCACATCAAATACTTCATTTTGATGGCAATCTTAAAATGACTGGGAAACCAGGGAATAGTGTGAAAAGGCCTCAACTTTTTTTTTTTTTAACACTGCTTCCTTGGTTTCTATTATGTGACCATGTGTGAGCAATGGGCAGGATGAGGAAGACAAGTGAGAAGAGAGACATCTGCCACTCAAGCACGAGAGGAACAAAAATGAAAGGGCAGCTCTGAGAGACTTACTGGAGTGTGGAAGAGAACTGTAAAGGAGGAAAAGGACTACTGCGTGGATATGATTCACTGGAGTCGTAGATTAAAAATAAAAATGTTGTGATGTGAGGAAAATGATGACCCTATAATTCTAACATTTCCTTCCTCCAACTTATAAATGGACTGAACTGTATAGGCTGGGAAGCTCCAAAGCACCAAAATGATCCAAACCATTAAAAATATACTGTTCAAAATATATTTAATACATTATATATAGAGAGAATATTTTAGCAAAATTGCATTTTAAAACTGAGGTCATGTTTCTCATATATTTTTTACAAAAGACAAATTCTTCTTCTTTTAATACTGAGGAACATCAAGTATTGTTAAAGCAAGCAATAAAGTAGATTTTATGGTCTCCCAATAGACCCTTTCCTACAATGCCAGATCACTGCAATTTCACATTAATGGCACTTTCTACCACTCAACATCACTGCTGAATTCCCGTATCTAAGCAATCTGCCTTTTCACATTAAATGTTTCTACAAAGCCTCTTGCCAGCACGAACATTTTATCAGTTTTGCCTTCATGATAGCCTCTACTGGAGAGATGTTCTCCCTTCAGCTGCTGGGCAGCTTCACCAGTGCAATCCCTCGAGACTGACAAAATAAAGCAATAACATCTGCACTGGAAGAGATTACCTAAGCCACAGACAGAAATAACCTCACTGGTGTAAACCAGTGAACGATGTTTACATGTGTCCTTGGGCTCTTTGGGTGCCCTATAAAGTGATCATTGAAGAACACTAACTATGAAGAACCCCCAGGAAAAGCTAAAACTCCAAAATATGTGTTAAAAACACTGATAACATTTGTGGTGTTCATCTCTCTGTCTTGTGATGCACAAGGTGATGTGCACCTCAAAGCACCTACCTTTCTCCGCCATTCTTTGGGTATGCCTGTTGGCAACCTGGCCACTGCCTTGAGAGCATCATGCCACTAAAAGCAAAAACATTCAAAAAAAGGTAAAAATATGCCACTAGTTCAATGTAACAACATGGTAAAAACTACACTCCCTCAGACATGTACATGCATTTCATTTTTCTGACCACATTTCTGGGTTTAACTGCTTAATCTATTTTCAGGAAAAAAATGAATTAATGATATAATAAAAATGTAATACTCTAGAATACAAAGATTTATGAGCTATCTTACAAAACAAAAACTACTGCAAATACTACTGCAACAACTCTATAGGCAATCAGAAATAATACACAGACATTAGGAAGACAGAGCAATGCACTTTTAAAACAGAACTAGTGTCTTTATTGAAAAGAATCCCATCTCCGAGTTCAGAGAGAAATGAAATAAATTACCTGCTGAAAACCATTTTGACCTAAAGATGGTTCAAGTGTGAATTTCAATTTTGTGTCAACCCCTAGAAACAAAAAGAGAGAATATAAGTGATCATGATTTTAGTCTGGCTCAAAAGAAAAAAAAATCAAATGAAACAAGATGTCAACTATATTTGTTTGAATAACCACATTTCAGTCTGTTTCAGTCAAGTCTTATCTTCACAGAAAATTTAAGACGTATGGTAAAAATATATATAAACAACGTCTTTAAAATCTTACAATCCCCTCCTCACTCCAATGCAGTAGTTCAGTGTGATTTATTTAACTTAAAATCATGTGGTTCACCGAATTCTAAAGTTCATATCTGAACACTGCAAACTACCATACGCTCACAGAGAAAAAATATATACAGAGACAAGGAGTTTCTTTCCACTTGTTTCAACTCTCTGATGTTAAACCACCTCATACTCATTTCTAAATTGGTCATGTTAAAATTATTCTATTGCACAGGACACTAAATGCATTAGAATCCTTCAAGCCACACTTGTTCAGTGTTTACTGTTAAGGATAGATTTCATTTTCACCGGAAAATCAAATTATGTTAATTTGACATCAAATGTTAGCATAGGTGCCCTAAGACACAGCATTTTATAAATAACAAGCTCTCAAGTTTGGCCTGTGCAGGAGCTCAACTGCAGGACACGCTGCGCTTTTAATTAACACTTTGAATTTGCTTGTCCCGCAGTCCCAACGCCGGGTCCTGCGGGCGCCGCTGTCCAGAGCGCCGGTGCTGAACCCCGCGGCCCCCAGGGCCTGGCCGAGAGTGGAGCGGCCGGTTCCGTTTTCCCTCTGTAATTTAGCAGGACGAATTGCTGCATTTTTAGACAGCTATGCAGAGCTTCTCCTCTTCCTAGAACAGCAAGCCTAGCATTTTGGAGTGTGCATTTTAACAGTCATATAAAAAGAACTTTAATCCTGCAAGGTGTTAAGTAAATTCAATCCATGCAAATCAACTCACGCCAGGAATACTCGGTGCTTTGGGAGGCTAAGCCTCTGAGTGTGGCAAAAAGCAAAACTGTAGTGGCATTTGCTAGTGCTCAAGTGTTAAACATCTGTCAGCATTTGCATATTGAATTGGTGATAAGTAAATTAAAACCTCACTGCCAGATTAACAGGAAGACAAAATCCTTCAGGTCTGGGGGATGAGACGGGGGAAAACGAAAGAAAAGAAAAGCAAAAAAAAAAACTCAGCGTTACTTAGAGCATTTTAGAATTGCATCACTGAGAATTAACAGTTATTCCTCTAAGAAATGGTTTATTAGTATTCCACCACAGGACTCCAAGGCACTCAGCACGGATTCCTAATAGATAAAGCTGTTAATAATCATCCGAAACAATGTGATAATGCCAGTAATGTACCAAGACACAAGCATATCACATTTTCTGTAAATGTGAAAAAGTCTCATTCCAAAGTAGTCTAGTGGGAAATACTGGCCATCCAAATACCTGCACAAAGGTACCATGCCCAGATCTCCCTTTGTTAAGGCAACCTGTCCAACACTGCCCAGTAGTGAGGAAGCCAAAACCTTCCAAAATCATCCTGTGTTCACTTCCAACACAACAGCCAGATATTGAGTATTTCACAGTTTCCAAGAGTCCCTGAAATATCTCCTCATTTTGTCTTATAAAGTGCATAAGAAAGCTGCAAATAGAGATGGGGAGGTGTATAAAAGAGCAAGCATGGTCAGAGCACGAGTATATCTCAAAGTAAAATAAAATTATCTGTCATTTATTCAAACATTATGACCAGGAACCTCACACAGGGCAGGGAAATTGAGACTCTTTGATCTCAGGCCATAAAAGCTTAGAAATCACAGCAGAGAATTAAACAGGTGGGAAAAATACTAGAAATAAGAACTACATCCTACAGTAACACACAGCTGGATATCTCTCTCTACAGTGACACAGTGAGAAACGATAATGTCTTGCAGAAGCCATGGAGCTTATACAGAAGCCATGGAGCTTATGTCCCCTTACTTGTTCCCCTCCCAGATGTCCAGAAATAACTCCAGAATCGCATGACATGATGCTTTTGGTCAGCTTGTGTGATAGGGGAGAGGAAAAGCAATAGGTAGTGAATGAGGAATTCGCTCCCAATGTACAGGGATGGCGCCTTATTCCTGTTCATATAATGCTTTGAAGTATTCAGATTTCTTAAAAACAGAAAATTAGGGCATGGTTCAACAAAAACACTATGTACAAAAATAAAATAAAGCCGCAAGAGAAGCAGTAGAGACTTCTCTCCCTTACACTTCCACCTTGCGCTACACCTTGCCAGTGACTCCCTTCAGTCCTCCTTCAGCTGCCTTCTCCCCACAAGGAACCTGGACTCCCTGGACTCTCCAATGTCTTCCTTCTCGCTCACTATCCCACACCCTGCTATAAATCTACACAGGATTTGCTCCTTTTTCTGCATTCTCAGTCTCTGGGCCACCTTTCTGTCCATTATGTAAGCACAGACTTGTAACCCTGTGGGACCTTGCGGGAACGTTTGTTTCCAGCTCCTGTGCAGAGAGGGCTTGGCAGGAATGTACCATCCACGCAGCGATAGCTCCTTCTCCCACAGAGTGTGACGCTGCCAGGGAGAATCAGGACACTTACATGAAGCCAGTCAGGCTTTAGTGGCATTTTAAATATTAAATAACACCTCCATATCACATGCTTTCAATGCACGTTTCATGTCTAAAGAAATTATTAACCTGTGTAGGCAGGAATTTGTTGGGAGCACATGAATTAACTTTACAGATAAAAACATACGCATGGGTATCAATGGCTGTTACCAGTTGAATTCCTGAATGCCAAATCAGAGCCTCTCCTATGCCCTTGCAAGAAGGTCACAAAATAATTGCAGAAAAGCTACTGAAGTAAAAAATGGCCCATTGACCTTCCCACATAAAATACACTAAACGGCTAACAATAAAAAGCTAAAAGAGGGAAGAGCATCCACCTGGGATTCCCAGCAGGAGCAGTCTTCTGTTGCATGGTCAAAACATAGCACAGGACAAAAAGAGCCCCAAGGGCAGAGAAAAACCTTGGGGCCAGCCAAGTATCTAGACAAGGAACCAAACCTGCACTGCACAGCTCCGCTTGCACAGAAGGATGCAGCCAAAGCCCGAGAATTTCTCTGAAGTGCTAAATCAGAAAGAGCGTAGGAAGGTGACCTGCTCTGGCACATGCACATGAGCTACAGCAGCGCAGCTCCAAGTGTGCAGAACACATTACTGTAGCTTCCTGGTTGTTCTTAAAAGCAGCTCCCATTGAACCTCTCCCATGGAAAGTCAATGAATATTGTATGGAAAAGAAACAAAGAAAAGAGGCCTAAAGGGGTGTCCTGCTATGGTAGGAGTCAGAATTTGGAAAAGACAAAAACAGTAGCATGAAGGGCCACCTTATTGTTGCTTCTCATTTCAGGAAGAGTCATAGTCTTACCATCCTGTAATTTAAAGTATGTAAAATAAGTAAAATATCTGTAATATCTGTAAAATAAGGATAGAAGTAACATCCTGAGTAATCCTACATGACCTATCCTTCTGTGAACAGCCACAGCTCACTGGCAAACATCAAAGCATGTCCAAAATCTGCATCTCCAGAAACTTCTCAATATAAACAGGCACCAGATACAGATCACAAGGAAATTTAAAGGGAACTTAGTTAACTTATTTTAAAAAAGCCTCACTAAAGCCTCACCTTCATCACTACATAAAAATCTGTATCCTGAATGACGCTACTGCATTTACTTAGCAGATTAGGAACATGGAAATCCCAAAGCAAGACGACTTCCTAGCCACAGGACTATGGCATTCAAGGTTACACTTCCCATCACCTCTTCCAGTCTTCCTGGGAGCACGTGAATGTCAATGTCCAGATAACAGTATTATCCAAAGTATTAGAAAACTGAAGGGAGCAGGGAGGATTATGAGTCAGGAAGCCCCTTCAATAGCTATAACTCAAGGAACGTATAGCAGAAGGTACCTGAGACCTTATTAAGAATAAGCTCTCTGTCGATGTCAGAGACTATCCAGAGCTCATCCGCAGCAGAGCAGCAGCAGCACTAGGCAATTCCCAAGGCTGACTTGTATATGAGTGCCTGACACACACGCAGCGACTACAAAGAGAAACTGCAGCTTACAGATTTCTGTGCCTTGCTCTAGGTTTTGATACGTGTGCGCAGAGCACCGGCTTACATGCTTTATATGCGAGGATTAGGCAGAAGATCAACATCATCCCAGCCACAAGTGACAGCTCAGACACTGTAAATTAAATTTAGATTTCCAACACTTGGTACAAATGGAATGACCCAACGCTTTGACGGCGAACAACCACGATCCAGCCCGCCCTCCCTCCAGCTAAGACACATTGCTGATTGACCACTCGCCTCCTAAGAGATTTCAGCACTAAAGGTCTGGAATGAATGAATTGCTTAATAAATAAATAAGTGGAGAAAGCGGGGAGCCGATGCCCTCCTCCTTAAGGGAGCGGAGACAAAGGGAGCTGAGACAAAGGCAGGAGGGACGTGCCTGGCTCGCTGCCCCCCCGGGCCTGCGGAGCGGGGCCT
>JAWLRI010000039.1:2718252-2737360 GCA_034781795.1 Crypturellus tataupa
AAAAGGGAAAAGAAAGAGTAGCTCCCGCCCACAAGCATCACCGCCTGCGAGCCCAGCGGCCTCCCCCAGCCCCGCGGGGGCGGCGGGCTGGGCTCAGCCCCTGCACCGGGGCGGC
Source organism: Crypturellus tataupa (assembly GCA_034781795.1). Lineage (NCBI taxonomy): Eukaryota > Metazoa > Chordata > Aves > Tinamiformes > Tinamidae > Crypturellus > Crypturellus tataupa. The sequence goes on from JAWLRI010000039.1 coordinate 2,718,368, forward strand.
AGGGCCACAGGGAGGGCGGCAGGGAGGGCAGCAGACACAGCAGGAGCAGCAGGAGCAGCAGGGCAGCAGGAGCAGCAGGGAGGGCAGCAGCAAGGAGTCCGCTGCAGCCTCCCTGCCCGCTCCCCCTACTCCCCCTTCCCCTACTCCTATGCTTTGCTCTCTCACACCCTGACAAGCCCGACTGGAGCCTCTCTTACTGCTAATGACAATGTGCTGAGGACTAAACACCTCAAAAAATACTGCAAAATCTGCCCAACAGCATTTGGTCAGGTGCATCTTCAAGCTCTACTCTTTGACCTAGCAGCAACTTATGGGTGTTGGATGCAAAATTTCACCTACAAATTAGTGGTCTGTGACTAGAAGCTTTGAGACCACGATAGCTTCTATGATATAAACCACTCCAGGCGGCTTCAGTGGAAGAACAGACTTACACGTCCCAGCAGTGGGATTCACAGATGAAGGCAGCAGGACTTGTCTGCCAGCATCCGTAGCTTTGGAACAGCATTTTCTTTCTCTTTAAGAATTGTCTTTATTATGATCCACATTGTAATAATATGATATAAAGATATGAGATACGGCTATGGATAAAGCAGTGAAGTCAATCATGCAAAGGAAGCATAACACAAAACACATAAGCAAGGCTTTAAAAACAGTTTTAGTTATCTTTAGATACTTTTTTTTTTCTCTCTCTCGGGGAAATGTGATTTTGATCATGTTCCTTAAAATATCTGGTTCAGTTTTGGAGAAAAGTCATTCTGTGTGACTGCTAGCAGGCACTCTCAGTACATAATTAAGTCTGTGTCGGTGGTTCTTTTTTTAACAAGGGTGACACTTCTCCACTGATGTAGATGATGCAGAATAACTTTATTTCAGTGCCAGCTGAAGAGGATGATCTAGTGGTTAAAGAAACAAATCTGAAATGCACTCATCGTCCTCAGTGTACAGATTACACCTGTATTTAAATACAGAAATAACCAGTTAACCTAATATTTCTTACTCTTTATTGAGCAACATATATGAGTGGTGCCACATTGTTCGTTCTTCATTTTAGAACTGACGGCCCACACACCTTGGTCAAAGTCCCAGCATCTATAGCCAGTTTGGGAACCCACCATAAGCAGAGGATCTTGCAGCACCATTTGGTGAATCAGAGTCCCACAAAACTGAGCCAAAGCACGTTGCCTTCAACCTGTAAACAATCACAAATCAGCTCTAAGCAAGCTGTTTACATTTAACTGGTTAGGATAAAGAGCTGTTTTGGTGCAACTAAAGTGTTGCAACTAAATCTGGTGTCTTCATTGCTATTTCTAGTAATAAGAAGTAAGAAACAGAAACAGGACAATAATTTTGTGATTCAGGACGCGACTCTCTAAGGACCAGCAAGCCATTAAGGACACTTCCCAACAAACATATCAGCCAACTGAAAGGCACCCCTGCCCTTAAGAAAAATGCAGCAATGAACTGCAGGCTCCAGCAGAGGACAAAACAAAGCCAAACCAGAGTAATGGGTCTGACGACTCAGCGGATCATTAGCACAAAGGGTTTTAGAGACATGGCTAAGCCTATAACCAAGCACATACCTACCTCAGGACAAAGAGCGGAGCTCCTGGAAAAATGGATGAGACTTTTTAACTATGGATTGGACTAAGCTGCTAATTTGCCGCTGGCAGGACTTGCTCTTTACCTCTCCAAGGACCTGCAGACATCTGAGCACGTAATTGTAGAGATCTGCTGTATTCAGCTCTGTATATTGTAAACAGTCTTTGGCCACAGGGAAATCTCAAAGAGTGTGTAACTGCAGTACACACAGACAAACCACCGTCATTTCAAGCTGGTGAAAGGCAAGAGTTTCCAGGCTTCGACCCAAAACTGTCACCAGCCACTATGAATCCAGTTTGATGCACCAGGGCATAGAGATCCACAAGCTCCCACCTACAACTACTGGCAAGACAGACGGTGCTCAGAGAGGCAGGATTTTGAATTAAAAGAGTTTTGGTTACCCCAGATATTTAGTAATTGCCAAACTGAGACTGCTTTTTTTCTCTGTCGTTCATTTATCCCTCCCGCACAACACAGTCATTTTCTAACAAAACTCTTCCTCCTCGCTGAGGATCTCTTTGCAACCTCATCACCTGCTAAATGTGCCTTTTCAAGGTCTCAGTGCACTTTATAAGAAATACTACATCACAAGCATAATTTGCTCAATCAGTATCAGTCCTATGCTGAGTGGTCCTACAGTCATACTAGCTGTTGGCCGGGTTTTGACACAGAGAAACTTGCTCCATTTATCTTAAACCTCCCTGCTCCTCAGCTCATTTCTATTTTGTCTGCATTGTGGCAATAAGGTAAAAGAGGTGCAGCTGCAAAGGATCTGGAGAAGGACCATCAGCACATGGTGTAGTGGCAAGAACTGCAGCCGAATTGGCTCCTGCTGTCAAAGGAAAGGATACTTCTCTATTACACATCTCTATGACACAGAAAGAGAAATGTCATTTTGGACTGACAGAGCCCCGAGCTGGGCTCTGCTGCCAACCAACCAGGGTTCTCTTTACTGGACAAGGAACAGTTCCAGGGATGATAAAAATAGCAAGTTTGTTTATTGTGTCTGTGCTTAGAAGTTCAGCTTATGTACATTTAAGAAGCTGGGCTCACAAAAACTGTGCAGTGTGTTGACACATATTAATATTTGACACTTTTCTTTGCATTAGTTATTACTTGTACCGTTGTGGTAGGTAAATGTTACAAGAGACGTCAGGAGCTTGCTGTGTCCTGTAACAGATGCCAAAGATAAAAAGAGCAAGAGCCAATCCTTACATACAAAAGCACACAGAGCAAATATAAACTGTTTGTTTGCCAGGAAGTAACACCGAGCACATTTAGAGCTAGGGAATCATGTTTTAAATGATTAAACTGAAGGAGTGTATCGCAGAGCCCAGAAACAAATCTCAACGTGATGAACCTGAGTCCAATGGTTTCTCTTCCTTTGAACTGCCCATACTCTGCTTGCTTATTGCTCCTTTAAAGTGCACTTACTGCATTGCTGGGTTTTGAACAGCATCTTCTCTTCAAGGAAGTGCAAGCCCACTTGTTCTCAAAGAAATTGAGTCAAACTACAGAGGATTTGGGGAATATTTTCACTAGAGAGAACTTTGTAGCAGTAGGGCTTTCTTTTCAGCTGAAATGTCTGAAAGAGAATATTGCCTCTGTGTTGGCCATATTGGTTGAGAACTTACCTAGAAAATGTAATTTAAAACAGGACTGCATAGTGCAGTATATGTCTTTCAACAGGAAACCAATCCACAAGACTATTACTCCTATGGGAGAGTCCACAGCTGTAGAGACACTGCATGATCCTTCAGCTTAATCAAGATGTAGCCAAGAGAAGAAACTTGAGGTTATTTATTGTGAGCTTTAATATTGCTCTCTCTCGCTTGATTCCCTCCCCCACATACTATGCACTTCTGCCTTCTCTGCTACATGTATGTACAGTAGGTCAGCATCAATGAACGCTGGCAAGGCAGAGAAAAGAGCAGCTCCTTCCACAGAACCTGACTTGAGCATCGCTAGCCCACAAACATGTCCTGTCATTCTCTTCTAGGAAGTGATAGGCAGTCATGCCCAGGAAGCGTACTTGCAAACTGTGCATTATTCACAGTTATAGTCCTATTGCAAATTTCTGCCAGCTGAGATGCACTCTGAGGAGTCTGCCTAACCTCTCCAACATCCATGAAGTACCTGGAAACATCCTGCAGCTGTAGTGAGAGCATTTGGAAAGCAGCTGCAGAAGCAGTCTCTAATACATATGGCTAAGGCACGATGGAACTGAGCTGTGACAACCCGTTTCCTATCTGAGCAGGCACGTTAAGCTGACTGCAACCCTCAGTTCTTGGCTTGCTCTCACAGCAGCACAGGAGATGCTTGTGTAATAGGAGCACACCGGTGGCAACATGGAAGCTCTCGAAAGCATCACGTGCAGCTAAACAAGTGGCAGAGCCTCCTGGAAGCCGCTGCAGGCTGTGCAGCCGCAGCCATGCCCACACGTGCCGACAGCGGCTCATCAGCAGGAACCTTGTGGCCAGCGGCCACACAACTGCTCATACCTGGCTTTTCAGCCCCTGCACATCCAACGGGCACAAAGACCCAATTTCCCTGAATCCTTCAGCAAAACACTCTGCAGTAACTACAAGCTTTTGCTGTCCCTACAAGCATAACATTGTAACACACTAAGTTAGGAATACATAGGGTATACATCACAAGTTGTTAAATCTCCTCATTATTATCATCAGCTCTCACTATCACAACACTAAAAAGTAATAATCTATAGCATCTGGCATCTCTAGGAAAAGATGGTTTTGAAAGAGGAAGAATTAAATAAACCGGTGTCAAAGGTGGCCTACCCCATTTCAGGCCTGACACTGGCAATGGCTTTTTTCACCTCAAGAGGAGAGAACAGAGAATTTCTGCAAATAGAAACCAACTCTTGCTTTTTAAGCATCGTGTGCCACAAATCATCAAAAGCAGTTCAGATATTTCAGGGAAAAATAATCTACCTTCACACTGTAAAACAGATGCGATTTTGGAAACCTTTATCCTAACTAATGGTTCTGTGGCTGCCCTGAGAGCACAAAATAGAAATGTAACTCAGAACTGCCATGTGGAAATGAAAAGGTTTTAGATGTGATCTCGATTGCTCACAGGACAGCAGTAAGTGAATTTCTCTTCACACTACTGGTGGAGGACTTGCTCAGCTGGTTTAGCTTGACTATTCAAACTATTGCCTGTAAACTCTAATTCTGGGCTGCAGCACTACTGCAGTAGGTGCTGTACAAGCCCAGCACAGCACAGCCTGCCTGCTTTAACAGACCAAATTGGCATCCGCAGGCGCACAGGGAGATGTTTTTGGTGAACACGATGGACAGCAGTGGCAATATAGGAGCTGCCACTGTATTTCTGAGAGCTGCAAAGACCAAAGGGGCACATCTAAAGGAGGGCAACGAGGCTGCACAAGGCCAGCAAAAGGGGTGAGGAATGAGGTTTCAACCATAGGCTCATAGAATCATTATTGTTGGAAAAGACCTTTGAGATCATCAAATCCAACTGTAAGCCCCTCAACACCACACCTGTTAAACCGTGTCCCTGAGCGCCTAATCTACACGTTTCTTGAACACTGCCATCATCAGCTCAAGTTCAGCACAACTAAACACCGTCAAGAAAAAATGAGATGGGAAGAGGGGCTTGTTTTGGAACCTGTTAAGTGGGGGATGGAGGCAGGAAGCGTGAACTAACTTTGGATACCAAATATAAAGCGACAATGGGACGGCAGAGAGGAACAGGCTGAGAAGGGCTTTATCTGTTAAGGCAATGGGAGCAAAACAAGCCCTAGATGTCCCCTGACCGCAAGGGAAGCACCAGCACCTAGCACACCAAAATGCCTTTACAGGAACCGCAGAACGGGGCTGTGTGCATCTCAAGCTGAAGTCCCCAGTTGTATTTAATTCTCTGCACACAAATGTACACACGTCTTATGTATATATATATGTATACACAAGTGTGTGTGTGTGTGTGTGTGTGTGTATATATATTTATTACAGCAATGGTTAAGAACTGGGACAACAGTCACAGCAGTACTTAAATGCCCAGTAAAATATATATGGAGGACATTTTAAGTAAACAGGAACGAACTGGAGTCTCAAACAGTAAAAGCCTCTTTTTGTGAAATTCTGAGAGATAAATTTTGATTTTCCAAAGAAATAATAATATTATTTTAGTAATGAGAATATTAGGAAGAAAAATCATTGAGGAGGCCTTATATAAAAATATCAAAAATAAATCAAAAATAAAAATATTGCTAAAAAATGTGAGTATAAAGATTAAGAAACCTTCCCTTATCTTGCTAAACAACGGAAAGCACAAGCATGTCTTAGCCAGCTATTCACATCCCAGAATGCTGCCTAAATACCATGTGGTCATTAAAAAATAAAATCACTAGGCTTATTGGAAAACTACTGCAACATATGAAAAAAAAAAGCAATACTAAGCGCTACTCCTTTAGCAGATTTGTGGTTATGTTTAAAATCATATTTGCAAAAGGATGGAGGTCACCGTGCATTTCAGGCCTGCAGCTCTTAGAACTCTTATTCCTGTACTAGAATTTGATTATTTGCTTAGCAGCTAGCATGGAAATTAAATTTTACAGTGTGGTTTGCTAGCCTGACCAGTCTGAAGCGCTGTTTGAGAAACAGCAAGGAAAACTGCTATGCCTGCAAGACGACTTTTATCCACAGGCAGAACACTTTCCAACAACCATCGATTAAAAAGTAATTGCCAAACTCGGAGAAACGATGAACCACAGAACACCTTGGCCTTGGTGCTCCCCACCGTAAGGAACCATGTTTATACATTAAAACTCTCCCATATCTTTTATTACGGCTTTTTCAGTGATCCTAAAGACATCCATCAAAGCCTGGGATCAGACTGTGCCAGGCTTTCCAAAGACTTCCTGCAAAAACGCCTTTTTCCCCCTGCTCACAGGTAACCCAGTCCCTCTTCCAGCATACATATTCCCAGGACGTAGAGCCTCCATGCGCATAACTCCGACACAAGGGAATGGAAAGAAGTGTTCGTGAGACTCCTCACTGCAGTGGTTGGGGAAGCAAGCAGCAGTCACTGAAGCCTGAACCATTAAACATCAATTTTAACATGTACAACAGCATTCAAGTGTGATTTTTGGTGATGGGGAAGACAAAATCTATCTCAGTGGATAATTATTTTTTCCTTCAAGATCCTAAATGGCCCAATAACTATTGCAGACAGCACTATTAGACCAGATTAAAAAAAAAACAGTAATACACTGAAAAAAAATAATACTGTTAGATATCTATGTTGTCTAATACAACCTAAGGACCAAACAGAGCAGTTCATGCTCTAGATTTTGGCAATATGTGTTGTATACAAAGCAGGGAAAACATTTCAGTGATTGGTACCAGGTTGCTGTGATTTTAGGAAAGTAATTACAACTATAAGGAGCGAAGTCCATAAGATGTTTTACTGCTGGCAAAAGGTAACAGGAAGTTTCTGGTTTTTACTAAGACAGAGATAAATAACACACTTATGTCACTTTTCTGTTTTAGTTTCTTTTAAAGAAAGGTTCTGGTAAGATGATGTAAGGTAGAGGAGCAACATGGACTTAACATCCTTTGCAAATTTTAATTGTACCTGAGGAGCACTCATTTATAGCTCAGCAAGTCAAATTCAGGTTATAATTCCAAGAGAAGAAAATATTTTTTATAATCAAGGTTCTTATTTTGGACTTCCTCCAGAGTTGCACTAGAAGAGAATTACAAATAGGAGCATCTATCTGAGTGGACAAAGTTCACAACTCACTTTTCCTCACATCTCATTTTCAAATGCCAAGCCTGTCGTACAAAGCTACAGAAACGCAGCCACTAGCACTGGCTCATGCGCCGTAAATTGGTCTCTTCTTAGCACTAACTACTTGAAGCAGCTCTTATCCCTCATATGATCTTCAGCATCCAAGTAATCTTTTCTTCAAAGAAGTAACTCAACAAAAGCATGTTTAGTGTGCACCACATTTGGAGAGATAACACATTTAAAAGCCATGTAGTTTGCTCGGTAGTTTCAATGAAGACCCATTAACCCTCTCACAAGTTTACAGTGGTTAAAGTGCTGTTAATTCACATGACAAAAAAAATACATATTTGTATACAAATATAATCCATAGAAGAGTTAACAAAGAAAGTAGTGCTAAGGCAGGCAAGTAGAAGAGAATATATGTACAATCTAATTGCACAACTCTTTCTCTCAGTCTACTTCCACATGCAAAAGGATGTCACAGAAAGACTAAAGACAGTTAATAGCATTGTGTTATAGTCAGAGCTCACATGCCCATACTGGGAGCTTAATTCACACAAACCACCCCTTGCATCCGGTCTGCTCAATATATGTCATGGATGCCATGGGTTTTCACTACTACAGGAATCTGAGCAGGCGCAGTCATCAGCTTGGAAGTGCATAAAGGATTTATGAAATGTGGATGCTGGAAATACTTCTCAGGAGCATTCCTTGCACATCTCCTTCCGTGTCACCTCCTGTACTGCAGGCTTCCTATCAAACTCCCATTTAGGAGGAGCACCCCAGCTCCAGGCACCGGGTAGACCTCACCAAGCTACAGCAGGGTGATAAGCTCCGCTTCACACAAATCCCGAACCTACATGGACATCAGTATCATAACTCATTTAACTCAAATAATTCAGAGAATAACACCACTAAACTAACCAAGCTCTACTGCTGATCAGGTGGCCATTTCAATGGCTTTAAGTGAACAGAAGAAATAGTGTTGACTGACCAGATTGTTTCTCAGGTTGCAACTAGCTTAAGATGAAATGTAGATAAATATCAGGCTACTTCGACTTTCTTACTGTCAGTAGGCAACAGGATCCTTCCCTTCAGGCAGCTAGAAGCCTCCTAAACTTGAGCTGATCAAAAATCATCTTCTGAAATTACCGCAAGCACTATAGAAATGACAGTTCACTGATTCGAGGATCACTTTGCTGAGGCAAATTTGTATATAAGAATCCCTAAATAACTAATGACAGAGAGAAAAAAAAAACATGCAATAATCTGCCATCACTTTAAATCACATTTCTATGCTCAACAAGTATTTTACATAACAAGTACTACATCCAATGCATCAACTTTTCATGGAACAGCTGTTGTTCAAAGCATAATTCTGTGGACTCAAAATTCTAAATGCATCAAGAAAATAATCTCACAAAGTGAGTTCTGTAACAGCACTAGTGATCCGGTTACACAAAGGCCCTGGAAAAGAAGGTAAACAGTCAGCAGTCGATATAGCAATATATACACAGTGTCAGATATAGCCCCAACAGCCATTTCACTATTGCCACAGCTGGCGAAGAATACTTACAACAGCCTACACCAGATGATGCAGCACAGGAATTAGGTAGCGATTCTGTAATCTATACATTCATATACTGAAAAAAAATGCATTTTCTAACATAAGCTGGGTCTAGGTTCAGCAGCAAGATTATTGCTTGCAGAAGGATTTGCTGAATTCACTGTTCAGGTCCACAGAATGATTAAGGCAGGCAGAGAGGCCTGGAAAGCATCTAGTCCTACCCCCTGCCTAAGCAGGGTGCGTTTCCCAGAAGCGTGTCCAGGTGGCTTCCGAGGAGCTCTAGGGAAGGAGGCTCCACAACCTCTCTGGGCAGCCTCCTTCCAGAGCTCTGTCGCCACCACAGTCAAGCAGCTTCTCCTCATGTGCAGGCAGAACTTCCTGTGCTTCAGTTTGTGGCCACTGCCCCTTGTTAAATTGCTGGTCACTAACAAATAGAGTCTGGCCCCAGCCTCTTGGCACTTTCCCTTAAGGTCAGGGCCTCTTTAGTCTTCTCTTCCTCAGGTTGGACTGGTCCAGCTCTCCCACTCTCTCCTCACAGGGCAGATGTTCAAGTCTCCTCAACATCTTTGTGGTTCTATGGTGGCTCCATGTCCCTCTTGTTCTAGGGAGTCCAGAATAAAATACTTAAGAAAAGTTTATTTTGCATCATATGCACAATCAGCTGTTAATATCCCATCAATTTCTGCATAATACTTACAACTACTGCAGAACTACTTTGAGTGGAAAAACTGAAGACTTTATATAAACCATAGCTGACGCTTCTACTATCTTTGGCGGTGAAGGGGGATTTCACCTTGGGGGATTTCATCATAACCTACCAAACAGGCAGAAGGAAAACCAGTAGCTGAAGAATGAGTTTGGCAGCTCCCTAGACCAGCCAGGCAATCCCTAGTGTAGAGCAACCAGGGTTGCCCGTGCATTCCAGGAAGATCACTGGAAAAGTTAGCTGGAAACATTTTAATGGAAAGCATTCTTATAAGAATAATAATAATAAAAAAAAAAAACAGTTTCTAAAGAGCATTGTCCCCACTGCAGAACATAAGCTTTGATGAAAATATATTTCTCAAAGCTAAAAACATAATTCAATTTTCACTCTTTTCAGGATAAACATTTTAACTTCATATTTCAAAAGAGCTCATTATTTAACATGAAAAAGGGCAAGAAGTGTCAAAAAATAAACAGAACGGTTTAGCTCAAGATGTAAATTTTCAGAATTTTGGTTCATAAGCAATGGATCTTTGCGAGTGGACATTTTACTTCACATTGGAATGAAAGATTGTTGCTGTTGTACTCTTAAAGCAACATTTCCCTCAGAGTGAGGGCTGCAGGTTTCATATTATTGCTTTAAGCACTAGTTTTTGACACCTTTTGCATTTAATTCTCTGAAAGTGCATAGACCACCAGAACTTAAACAGATACAGTCAAATCAGACAGCACATCTGTCCTCTCCTTTTTTCCAGAAAAAAAAATACCACATCCTTTACTTCTAACACTAGAAGAACAAAGAACTTTTACTTCACCTTGAGAATCAAGAAACTGATATTAGACTCCAAGTGACCTCTGAAGGGTACCAAGCTTGTCATTGTTCAATCTCAATTTGCTAAATTCATAATGAAAATGACTGCACAGTTTGCCAATTTTAAGTTCATATCACGGCTTTGTTTCTCCAGTGGAGAATACCAGCAAGAGAAGATGACACCTTTAATCCACCAGCCAAGGCCTCTAGCACAGAGCTGACTCTTTCCTTGTGGATGACCTCTATAGCCGCACGAAACACTTTATGAAGAACAAAACTTGCTGCCCTCAAAAAGCATCAACACCTTATTGCTCCGTGCTCCACTCTTTGGTATTCTGCTTGACGACACTCACACTTCTACTTCCCCTCTCCACGCTCACTAGCACAAATCCAGAATACCTGACCCAATTTATATTAGCAAATACAAAACCTAACACACAGCTCCTTATTGCAAAGTTTCACTGTGAGCAGGTGCATCGAGAGGAGCGATGCTGTTTGCAGCCCCCCTCCTCCAGACAAGGGGCTAAAGGGATGCACAAGCAATCCTTCTCAGGCCCATGTCATGCAACACACTTCCAGGGTTGCTGTAATCTTGAACTGAGGTTGAATGAGGTATGAGCAAGCAACATTTAACTGTATAAGAGCATATACACAATTGTAGCAGGCTCTTTCTAAACGTTCTCTGACGGTATTTTAAAGCATCACACAATTTATTAACAATGCTGGGTAAACTGAGCTAGTCGAACAAAGACCTACCTTTATTTAGAGTCATTTTTTTCCCCAGGTAGAGCCTCATCATTCGACCCGGACAAACTGTAGCCCACTGGTCAACATGGTTTACAGACCGAGAGCACAGCCATGTTCCTGCTGTGCCAAGCGCAGGCATTAGCCCTCATTCGATTTCTACTAAACACAGATTCTGTGCTCCCCCTTTTCTGGCTGCCCTATTACTCCATTCCATACAAACCAGCATAAGGCACGGAATGGATTACAACCCTCCCTGATTAACAGCACTCTGGCCACCTCCACCTCCCGAGTCTCAAGTAATGCGGAGAGCCTTCACTGCGTGGCATTAACTACCAGTTTGTTGACAACTGCACGCAACAAAAATAAACAGCAACAGACCTTTTAGTTACGTCCTCCTGGCTACAAGGAGGCAACTGGCTGTAAGCAAAACTCCCCTGGGGGAGGAGAAGAGACTGCTTTGTGCCTCATTGGCTTTGGTAACAATTTACCAAGCGACAAAAGATGATTATCACAATTTCAAGCTCCTGATTCTATTTCTTCCTATTTCTCTTTCCTGCAGAAAGGCATGCAAGAACAAAATATTAAGAACAATTAATTAAAAAATAAATAAAACCAATGAGAACCATTGTTTATTTTTGTATTCATTTCAAAAAGTTACAGTATCCATTTAAATTATGAAATTCTTACCAGACATGAAGGCTAAAGACCTGTAATACAACCAAGCACACAAATATAAATGAGTTAAGAGAGAACTATAGAGGTGAAACATACAGTCCTTTGACTCACCTGAGCACGACTCACAAGAAATCAGCCTCCACAAGAAGCACCTATTTTACCTGCACCAGGAGGAGCATATTTTTACAGATCAATTAAACAGTTTGTGCTATAGAAAGGTGTTGAAGCAGATCATTCTGGCTTCAAATATCAAAGGTACTGAGTGCAGTTTAAAGCATATTATTACTCTAACATGTGGAAAATGAGCCACATTTCTCCAAATGAATGATCTGTTCCACTTGGAAAACCAGAGAAGAGCTGGAGATGAATACCACAAGTTCACAGCAGTTCCTCTTTTAACCACAAGCATAGCAATGAAAAATGCACAGATCCTAGTGTTTTGTATTCTTAATACAGAAAGTCCTTTCCTCTAATACATAGGTCAGACTATTGAGTAAGGAACATATTAAAACAAGTTAAAAATGTAGTCACTAATTTATCACATGAAGATTCAGGGAGTTTTTTTGTTTTTATTTTTTTAATAAGAAATGAAAAGAAACTAAACCACACTGCAGCAGAGAGGTTCTGTGCTAAGATATGTGCATATGTCTGCAAGAGAAACTGAGATGCAAGAGGGAATAATGTGCATAACTTCACATGGATGCCTTACTAGGCATGTACGCAAATGTTTGCCCCTGGTTAAGACACACATCTGAATCACAACAACAGTCAACAGCTTTAGAACATCTTAAAAGTTGGATTATAGGCACTGCTGTATTAAAGTTAGTTTGTAAAGCTGCACACAACCTTTCACTGTAATATTTACAGCTTCCTATATACTTAAGAAACTTGCATCCTGTGAACTAAAATGGAGTCTCCTTCCCCAGAGACTCCTCTGGAGATCTTCAAAACCCACCTGGATACAACCCTGTGCAACGTGCTCTAGGCGCTCCTGCTTGAACAAGGGGTTGACTAGATGATCTCCCTAGGTCCCTTCCAACCTCAATCATTCCGTGAAAATTCGCATGAGTGTCTGTCACAGTCTTGTAACTACTGAGAGAGAGGGATTAAGAAAACTGGTGAGCAGGTAACTAGTGCATGTAGACTATGAGACTTTGAAAAGGGAGCAAGGAAAAACATGACAAAGACCCAGCAGGATGTGCTGAGGCACTGTGTGCACCAAGGCGGCCCCACACAGCCCTCTCCATGGTGCCCGCCAGCAGAGCTCAGGCTGGAGCCCTTAGAAGGGCAGGACCCAGGCAGGGTCCTGGCCCCTTCTTCCCCAGGGTGCTGCCCTCCCCAGCATGTGGCAGGAGCCCCCTCACAACACGGGCTCCGGCCACCGCTGCCTACGCAGGGAGCTGGAAAGATGGGATATCCGAGTAATGCACTCAGCGACCACCAACACTGCTACTAACCACATGGGCAAGAGCTGGAATTTCCACAGTTAGACACCAAATTACCCAGTCCCGTAGGCAGGGGCTTCTGAATAGGCCACCATCTCCACAGTCAGAGGGGAGTTACTGATCTCAAGGACAAATAAGCCATTTGTCAGCATGTGTTCATCTGCTTCATACACAGAGCCAAACACTTTGTATGAACATTTATTTACCAGTTTATGCATGACTTTCAATCATTTCATCTAGTTATTGTCTAACCACATTTGCAAAGCACTTGAACTTCACAATAAAGGAAGGATATGAAAGCCATCAACCTCTAGAAGCTGAAGAGACAAACCTCAAACTCTGCAGGAAATAAAATATTCTGTCTCCCCCTGCTGGCTCTGCACTAAATCAGACCATCAGAAGAAAAAGGGAGGAAAAAAACCCACACACACAAATAGAAAAATGTTTGTTGACACAAGAAATTAATTTCTGTGCTAAAATAATTTTATCATAAAAAATGAGACTACTACTGAATGTTCTTGATACAATTTCAATCTATTTTATAATGAACCAGACTTAAGCATCCCTGCTTGCCACCAGCTGACTGAGCCATAACCATGTTGCTAAATGATTTACCTACAGATAATATATACTTTTTATTAAAAGGACAGAAGACCAAATTTGCAGTTCAAAGAAATTCTGGTTGCAGTTTTATTACTCAAGCTTAATAATACAAGCAAGCTGTCTCTATACAAAAACAAGGAGAAAAGAATGAGATGACTTCTGCATATTATTTGGAGAATAGAAGCAAAAGTAATGGATAAAATCATTTTTTGATACATACATCTTTGCTGATTTTCTACTGAATTCTGCCTGTGATACCAGCATAATGAGTTTTAAGCTCTCTGCTTGCTAGGATTGATTTGAAATAGTTTAAAATATTTGAAATAGTGTTCCAGAAAAACTAAATTCTTGCTCTTCCAAATAAATCAAAATTACAAGAGAAAGAGGCATGCATCTATAAGCTATATTTGGCACCGGGTCATCAGTGTGATTTCTCTCCTACCGATTTACCTCACTTGAGTTTAAAATTTGTAATATAATAACCATTTTTTACATGAAACTGGTCAGTCATTTACCTTACAAATCCAAACTAGTACACTGTACTGCTCTTAGATACTGCTCATGTATCTAGAAGAGGAATTTATCCAGTGTCCAACAGAGCTGCAGTCAGACTTCCGATCAAAATGTGCATCACTCTGCAGTGAGTTTAATCTTGCACAGTGTTTTGCTTACAAGCAAGTGTTACATGTCAGCTACCAGTGACAGGGACTGACAACATCAGGAGGCAGGTGCTGTGCTGACAGACCCAGCATCAGCTGGTAGCCAGCAACTCTTTTCTCTTCCCCAGTTACTCTACCTGCTCAGCAGCTGCAGCCCTGCATGTGTCGCGCTGCGTCCTGTGCCAGGCCTCTTCCACAGGCCAAGCAGAGATTGAGTGCCAGCAGAGCTGGAAAGCTGACCCCTGGACAGCTTTCTGTGGGGTTTGCAGAACTTCTGAACTTGACAGTTCGGACAAAACAATGCTATATTTGGCACCAAGATGGGTTTCACACTCGTTTTGAAATAGTATTATTTGCAACTGGTGTGTAAAGCTAGTATTCAAGCATCTGAATGGGATCTTAATGATAACTTAAGACATAAATTCTATTTCTACATTGAGACTTCACTACTGCCACACTGGCAGTTTTTCTTCTTATTTTCTATAAACATACCACTGAACTCTATATAAGCCTGCTCCAGAATCACTGTATTATAGATTTTTACACTTAAAAGTTATTTAATGATAACACCACCCCAAGGAGTTTTAGTTAACCTCTAAAATTTTATTTTGAAAAGGAACATATGTAATAACTTTTCCTGAGTGACCTGATAAAGAATTTAGTACTACAGGTTATCATAACGCTAATGCTTTTGTAAACAACAGCACGTTATAAATCTTCATAGCATGTAATATAGCATTGCAAATATAACTTTCATCCAGAAAAAAATTTCAACAATAAACTGCAGCAGATTTATACACTAAATATTTTTAGAAGGAGAGGGTAGTCTATAGAAAATCCAGGTTACAAGGGCTATCACAGGCAGCAAAGTTCAGTTATATGTCAGGTATGTTTTAAAGTGAATTTCTTAATATTCCATCACATTAACTGCTGGAGTTTGTTTGCTTGTTTGAAGTTAGAAGTGGGGACAATGGATGTTTCCACTGCCAGTAAAATAGTTCTGATGAGATTTTAGGGCCTCACTACGGGTTTGGCAGTTACACTTCTTAAGGCAGAAGTCATAGCCATTCATTTCCTAGCCATTCATTAGTGCTCCTCCTACCACCTTCTGCATCATGCACAGAACTGAATTAGGAAACCTCTTCTAAAAGAGAGAAGAGAAAATATTTTTCTTTTAACTGGATAACCTCTCCAGTTTGGCTCATTATATATCCCTTATAGGTATTTAATAAATATAATAAATTTTTTGTATTCATATTTAACTGAAAGAGATTTAATATACAAACCTACACAAAAGCTTCAGAAAGCGTACACACACATGAATGGATATTAAGCAATAAACTGCATTACATTAAAATTTCCGCTACCATCTCAGTTATTACTATCATTTAGAACATGTTTCTTTTCATTCATCTAAGTATTAAAAAAAAAGATATCCAATATCTGCAAAACCACAACACATTCATATTTAGGATGAAACACCATACCCCTTGGTATCGATAATACTTTACCTTACAAACATGATCAGCATGTTCAGACCTTCAGAATTTACAGCCAAATCCTCTAAGTACTTAAGCACACTTAAAATTCACAGTGATGTTTAAAATGAGACTACAGGGTATGCTTAAGTTTTCACGGTACCAAGAAGCCAACTATCAAGTTGATGTTTAGTAGGAAAAAGAGTGATAAAAACGTTAAGTAATGTTATGTCAGACAAGAACATTCATGCTCAGTTTTAAGTGGAATGAAAGAGTACTTGTAAATACTTGACAATTAAGCTTCACTGTAACAGACAACTCTTAACTAAACTACATTAGCATATGCCACTACAGTAAGGTTTTTGTGTTTTTTTAAATAAAATTTTTACATGCACCTCAAAGCTACTGCAGGCATTTCTGTGATGAGGTCATGCTTTATTTACTGTACCTGAACATTTCTGTACCTGTCACGCTGCATGTTAATGAAAAAAAAAATAAGATAGGGAATGTTAGATTA
This sequence comes from Crypturellus tataupa, assembly GCA_034781795.1. NCBI lineage: Eukaryota > Metazoa > Chordata > Aves > Tinamiformes > Tinamidae > Crypturellus > Crypturellus tataupa. Next base: position 2,734,946 of record JAWLRI010000039.1, read on the forward strand.
CTTTCATATATCCTTTCTAAAGGCATCTTTTACAAATTTTTACAAACAACAAGACATTCATTTTAACTGTAACAGAATTAACAAAAGCACTATAGTGTATCTTTAGATGATGACTCTGCCAAGTTAAATAAAAAAGTCTCACTGTGTTGGAATAAAAGACTAGACAACTGAAGAACATCTCTGTTCTTTCACATGCGTTCCTTTTGAAACCCCCTAAAATCACCATCTGAAGAAAGGGGGGTTGTGTCACCACTCTGCCTCACTTTGAGCCAATTCAACAGAGAGGGGTTATGAACTGTTAGTAATGCTCAAGAAACAGAACTCTTTACACTGTCTATAGAACTTCGACTTAGAAGAATTTCCACTTTTGCCAACTCTCTTCATGTCATACAAAAGTTAAAACACAATATGCACACCGATAAATAAACAAATAAAATCAAGAATTTCTGTGTATAAAGGTTGGCAGCCTATCTGTAGTAAGAGTGCCTCACCAACACATCACACCAACATAACCAGCACATGTAGTTAGCTCAGGCTGCACTCGATCTGCTCCCAGGCACACACCACAGACATCCCAAGAAGCCAGCCATAGGCAAATAGTAGCATAACCCAACCTCTTTAAAAGGCTTTAAAAAATAATTTAGAGATCACATATAATCAAACATGAGGGCTTAAGTGAACTACTGGCCACATTAATGAAATAAACTACTTACACTAATACACACGTACTCAGAAGGGCACTTACGTCGTTTCTGGGAAACGGCCTGTAAACAGGCGGTGACAATATCACAGTTCTTCTGGACTTTATGCACAAGTCTGTCTTTCTGCTTCAGAAGGCGAAGTAGCTTTGCTGACTGAACAGAAATTCTGTAATTCAGTTCTTGTTTTATAGTTTTCAGTTCATCCACATCTGCCAATAAGCAGAGAAATTTATTTCAGACTGGGCCAAAACGTAAGTAAATAGCTCCCTGCAACTGATGCAAAACAGAACTTGCCCCACAGACATTTACATAAACTTTCCACAAATCTGTAGTCTATCGAACAAAAGTTTCCAGTTAAAACTATTTTCAGGATTTAAGCCAAGGCCTTTTAATTTTGTTTTAAACTTAAGTACTTTGACTTATAGCACAGTGTCTGAATATTAAGAATGATGCTGCTATGAACTGGAAACATTATGGCAGATGAAGACATCACATATCCAGTAGCTATGCTGCTACAGATGTAACGTAAATACAGTGTTGTCTGGAAGCAGACCTGCAAAAAACCTGTGTGAGGAGCAAGCAAGTGCTAAGGACACAGAAACACGTTTAAGCTGCCCGTGAGGTTAGAAATGCAATTCCAGGATGAGTTGCAAGTGGGAAACCCCTTTCCAAGAAGTTTATGACTAAGTTTATGATTTACAGGATGGGGGAGGATCTGAAATGACTGCAGGGAGGGCAGCCACTGTCAGGAGAGTCCTACATTTTACACTTTACATCCATTTCAGCACCACCTCTCACTCAGTGCCCACCAATAATGGGTACCTGACAAGGGGATTTCAGAACCACATCCACTGATTTTAAGAACAAAAAGAGTAGACTGCACTCCTATTCACTTGTATATTCATCACAAAAGGAGTAAGATGAATGTTATTCTTTCCAATCCATTGCAGTTAGTTGCTCCTGCAGCAGAAACTGATTATCTTTGCAGCAAAATTCATTAATTTTGAATCTACAACAACAAAAAAATACCCCAGAGCAAGCAAATCTCTTGTTGAGTCACACGTTCCCGCTGGACACAAAGAACATGGACTAAATCTTGTAACATCATCTCCTTCAGAAGCCAAACACGGAAGCAGAGAGCTATTTGTAAAGGTCAGAAAAAAATACAGGCAAGTTTATTCATTTCCTGCTTTTTTTCCCCCTAACCAACAGCAAGAATGATTTAACAGGAGAGGACTTATCAGGAGACAAGAGGCTTTTGAATCGTCCTCTTAATCAGGCCAAGCTGGAGTTATAAGTCACAGTCTTTTATGAACATTCACTGTCACATCTGCTTGTTATCCATTAGAATTATTTAATAGCTTCATTTCAGTTAGAAAAAAATTGCAATGTTTGCCTATCACATACTTTCTTTTTTTTTCTTTCCTGGAACACTTGGGTTTATGTGCAGACAAGCTAAATCTAACAACTGTTAAGCTGAGCTCTGCCAGGACTAAGAGGACCTGAAAAAAAGCGACCTACCCTTAATGACACGGTACGTGCAGCATCCCTTCTAGCCTAACAGGACAGGGATTTAGCATATCATGGACATCACGGCACAAAACAAAAATGTTTCCTGGAGGGGGTGCATGGCCATGGACACCATAGCAGGGGACCAAGAAATCTCCCGGGCAGGGCCCCTCTGGGCGACAGGGGGGGACGGGGGGGGGGGGGG
>JAWLRI010000039.1:2738837-2784992 GCA_034781795.1 Crypturellus tataupa
CGGCACACCCGCCCGGGCCCCTCTCTTGCAGACCCCGCTCAAGAAGGCGGCCGCCCTCATCGCGCACATGGGAGTCACCTTCGTGAACGCGGTGAGTTTCGCGCGGGGCCTCGCCGGGCTGCCGGGCTCTGCGGTGCTCAGGGCTCCTGTCATCGACATCCCGAGGATGGCAGTTGTTTCGTGAAGTGTTTTGCCTTGTTTTTGAACACCCATGACAGGGCTTGACATAAATAGAGCTTGTGGTCACCCTCAAGGTCTGACAGAGACAATTTCACTTCCTAAAAGATGCTGGGGTAACTTATTTACCCAGCCAAGTAAAACTGAGTAATCCAAATAGCTTTATAATGAGCTGGGAAGTATTAGAAGTAGTTACTCAAAAGTTCTAGCTTTATATCGCTGAAAACCTGCTTTGCTCCTCTCTAATGTATTAGTTATAGTTATCCTGGTCAAAATAGTTGATCAGCTGGTCAGCAGTATTTTAATAGTTGCTTGTTGTTCTGTATGAAATTAATCTGTAATGTGTGGGGGGAGGGGCGGGGGGCGTCAGAGCATATGACATAGACACCTAAAGCCAGTTTCACCTGCGGGTCTGAACTGGTGAAAATATTTGAAATGCTGTTCTGTGTGCTGAAACTCTTAGAAGCTGTGAAGTTGCTGAACTCCAATCAGGCTCTTATTTAATACTTAAAAACCTCAAATTTTGAGGAAAACTTGTTTTACGGTGCAAATCTTACCTTTTTTTTTATCCTGTCTTTCCAGTATGTTCCCAGTGCACTTTGCTGTCCCAGTCGAGCTAGCATTTTAACAGGAAAATACCCGCATAACCATCATGTTGTCAATAATACTCTGGAGGGAAACTGTAGCAGCAAATCATGGCAGAAGATCCAAGAGCCGTATACGTTCCCTGCACTGCTCAAAACTGCATGTGGCTATCAAACATTCTTTGCTGGAAAGTATTTGAATGAGGTATTTTGTGCTTCTGTTTCTACTGCTCACTGTCCTTTTTCACTTTTTTCAAGTATTCAGGGATTTTTATATTTGGAATAAAATCCATATTCAGCTACAAAGCCTGTCTGAGGCAGACTGGGAGAACAGAGATTATTAGATTTCCCTACAAATGTTACCTATCACTTTATTGCTGAATCACTTGCTTGGTTGGTTTTTTGTTTGTATTAAGCAGAGTTGTAGTTTATAGCACTGTATGGTAGGTCTTTAAAATTCAGCACTGATGAAACCTCTGAGAGGAGACATGCCTCCTGACTAATGGACTTTTATTTGGAGGTAGTTAAAAAGTTCTCATTTTTTCCTCTATGTTTTCCAGTGGAAAATGCTGCTATTGAATATGAATATTCATAGCCAGGCACGGATCTGTCTTTGCTGATGTTAGAGGCAGCTGGGGAAGAGAAGCTGCTTTTAAGCATCCCTGGCTTCTGTGTAATCTTGTCCTAGCTGTTAGGGGCACCACACAGGTGGGAGCAGGTGGTCCCAAAGAGACCTGTTGTGTTGCTCTGAGGCACCCTCTGTTTGAGGCTGGCCCTGAAGTGGCAGCTGCTTGCCTTGTCGCTGCCTTCAAGGCCAGCTGCTGTGGGACATTTGACACTAAGGTGACAAAGGACGACGTGGTTCAGATCACCTGTCTGTGCAGGGTGATGGAGACAGCTGTTGGTTTATGCAGGGTTTTATTGTGTGCTAACAATTCGCAAGCTCCTGAGACTGGTTTGTCATGTATATGCCTTCTGATCACCCTTAATTACATGATGATATACCATATGCACTATAGAATTTCTGCATACCTTTTAGGTGCAAACAGGAAACACTATTTTCTTGGTGAATAGTAAGCTTCCACCTTCCTTCTAGCTTTCCTGCTCTCTTTAACGTACTGTACATCTATCCCGTGTGTACTTGGGACTTTCTGTTCTGAGATGAAACTCTTAATTGTGTTTCTGTCTAGGGTGAGGCAGATGAATGTGAAATGCAACTCTTAGCTTCCTAGTTATTGTATTTAAAACTGCAAATAATCGTCTCCTTTTTTTTTTTTTTTTTTCTTCCCTCCTCTTTCTTTCAGTATGGCGCAGAGGATGCAGGAGGAGTAGGTCATGTACCTCCTGGATGGAGTTTTTGGTATGCTTTGGTACGTGGCAGTTGTCTTAAAAATATTCCATTTAGGCTGCTTAACAGTCCAACTTGTATTCTAATTTTGCTGATTATAAAATAGCAGGCGAAGATAACAGTTTATAAAATTTCTTTCGTTTTTTTTTGCCTCTTGCATATAAACTTCTTTTTTAAATGAAGGTTACTTCTATTAAGATGTCTGGGTTAAAAAAAATCCTGAGAAAAAGTATAACATAATGCTAAAACACATGATGTTGCTAAAGACTAGTTTTGAGAATTCTTCAGCTTGGTTTTGACAAATATTTATATTTGCCACATGCTTGCTGGCAATTCATGTTGACTGTTTCAAGGAATCAACATAGGTATTACTTCTTTAAACGCGCATATGGCTTTTCTGTCTTTCACAGGAGAAAAATTCCAAGTACTACAACTATACTCTGTCTGTGAATGGTAAAGCACGCAAGCACGGTGAGAACTACAGCGTGGATTACCTCACAGACGTCCTGGTAAGGAGCTTGGGACACCCGTGGTACAGAGCTTCTCTGGCCTGCAGTGCACCTCATGCTGGAGGGGTAGTTTTGTGTGTGCAAGCTGTGCGCTGAGAGGGTAATGTTGACTTCAGTGGCACTACACATGAGGAACTACACAGCATTACAGTGCCAACTGCCTGAGCATTGAAGAGCACTGTTTTTTTAGGCAACTCATCTGAAATAATTTATTTCAAGATGAGGATGTTTCACTGAAATGCATGCAGGCTCTCACAGATATGAACCTGGCTGAAATTTCAGTGAGAAGTCAAGCACTTAAGAGCAACTTTACACCCTGTTTTGTTTCTTTACTGTTAGTGCTGTCTTGTCATGCAGTCAGTTTGCAGTCCCGCACTGGAACTCAAGTTTCACTGCCAATGGGTTCCTCAGACAGCAGCTTACTGGGAGCTGACCTGGTTGGTGTTTCTTAGAGGACACTGAACAGCTATCTGATTAAATTTAGATTTTACACCAGCCTAGGCTAGATTGGAATTGATAAGTCAGAGGCAATGCTGGCCTCTTACTGCTGTTGCACTTGTCTCTTCTTGATCTTTCTGCTGCTTGTAAACATTTTGGCTAATAAGTTATTGCTACATAAAATGCTTATTTATGGTGAGCTGCCTACTGATAAAGCAGCATTAGGATAACTTTGTTTGCTGCATTCTGTGTTCACCAAGTGTGTGTGCAGCATTTCAAAGCTAGTGATTGAGCTTAAGCCATTTGATGTGCGGTCTTGGCTGGGCCTCTGCTGCCAAATCCGCAGCGGCCGAAGATCATGAGCAGGAATAAACTGCTGCTGAGAGGCTTCCCGTATTGCCTGTGGTGTTGCACAATCTGTCCCCTCCTGACTGAGGGCATCTGCGTAATTAAGTCCAGTTGTGAGGATCCACGTACCTGGTTCTGTCTGCTGCAGTTGGATCTCCCAAAAAAGTCCAAGTTACCTGGTTCTGCAAACCTCTCTGCTTCCTGCTGTCTGACGACCTTCACATAGGTCTTATCCTTCCAGCCTGACATGATATGACTGAGGCCCAGTCCTAATAGCTTATCTGTACAAGTTAAGAGGAAGGAAGAAGAGCTTTGTACTGTGAGGATTTCCTAGTGTATTTTGTCTTCCAGGGGAAGAGAAGGAATTTGGGAAGGAATGGGGGTGAAATATGTTAATCGGGAAAGGAAAATGTGGCATTTGAGTAGTTATAACTTATCTGTAAGGAGTAACTGAAGTCTTTAATTACAAAGACTGACCAAGGAAGAGCTAAAACATAACTTGTCTCTTCCAGACTGCCACTCAGAACTGTATGTAGATTCAAGTGAAAATGAGTGTGCAACAGAGGCACAAGCAAGCAGGAAGTTCCAGCTTCACGAGCAGAAATGTGGCATTCATTGGAAACCCAGGCTTAGTTACAGAATGAGCATAAGTTATAAAACAAGAGGAGCTGCAGACAGCTTTTTTAGAACAATTACCATTTCAGATGACTTACGGAAACTGCCAAACTCTGATTTGCCGGACAGCAGATTGTCTGAGAGAGTCAGAAAGATTCAAGACTGTATCAAATTAAAAAAAAAAATCTCATTTTACTCAATAAAGGAAGAGTTAGGTGGATTTTGTAGATACCTGGAGTAGATTGAATGAGATGAAAAGTTGAAGTCATTCTTTACAACCTTTTTATGAGCCTTTACAAGCTAGATAATGTCAAGTAGAATGCTAGTCAGAATTGTGAGACAAAGGATTTGTTTAACATGAGTGCTTGAGATGAAGTAATCACAAACTGCTCTTTCAGATGTAGAGGTTCAAGCAGCGAATTTCTGCAGTAGTTCAACCATTCCAGTGCTATCAAGCTCTATATAAAATCTATAAGTATTTCTGTATTTTGAGTACTACTTGTTTTCTTATGGTGTTACACCTGTTTTTCCCCCCTTCAACAAATCTGTCTGCAGGCCAATATGTCTTTGGACTTCTTGGAGTACAAATCAAACTTTGAACCCTTCTTCATGATGATCTCCACCCCTGCACCGCACTCACCCTGGACAGCTGCTCCCCAGTATGCAAAGAGTTTTCAGAACGTCAGTGCACCAAGAAACAGCAATTTTAACATCCATGGCAAGGTAGGCTGGCTGAGCATAATCTGCATAGCTTCTCTCAGTAATGAGAGCAATAGACAGTTCACATGATGCATGTTGAAATGTTGAGAATAATAGGCTAATACCATGCCTATTGTTTCATTATTTTAAATGTACATGGCTGATTGTTACACTGAGAGTTTTGCTACTAATATCTTTTAATTGGTCACTGGCGTAGTCCAGGCTGAGACTTTTTTTCTAGTTGAAGATGATAGCTTGTGGAATAGCTGTGTGCTTACCAGTATAATGTACAACTATGAAGGGAAGAGAAGGAAGGTTGCAGGTAGCTAAGAATGACACTTAACAGATTAGGCTAAAGTGCCCACACAAAGGAGTGGGAATCAGAATCTTCTTCCATGAAATAAGCCAACTCCTAGACTGTACACGGAGGAAGGCAAAAGCTCTGTCCAGGCCTACATAATACAAAGCCAAATACCTTTATGTTTGGTGTTAGTATCTGTGAGTGCAGAATTCTGATCAGTTTCACAGTAGGAACTGGCTAACATTGCTCCTCTTCCTAGGGAGAGGATAGCTATGATCACTCTTGGTCAGTTTTCCTTCAACCAGCAGGAGCTGCTCCTGAAGCCAAAGTCTTTTTGGAGTTGCACTGGTGCCTAGAGCACGTGCACTTCCTACAGGAAGGATAAACACACATTCAGGCCTTGAGTGGCACTCAAGTCACTGATGTTGTAATGCTTGTTTAGGCAGCCCTGCATTGTACCAGTCTCTGTGGCTCAACTGATTTCCTGGTTTCCTTGCACATTGTATGATCAAGGGGTATCAAAAGGAGCCAACCAGGGGGGGACCTGTGTAAAGGGTAGGATGGAAATTCTTGTCAGACTCTGGCCAGTCATGAGTGCTCTAGTATCTGCTTAAGATGCTCAGCTCTGACTAATCACTTGGTATAGGCTTGCTTTCTGAAGCTGCACTCTAAATGCACTCTAGATACTCTAGAGTGGTGCAACTAAACTCTCCTGAGACAGAAGTTGACCGAGAGATGACATAGGTTTTCTGTCACGTGAGTTATTTTGACTGTGAGATGAGAGCACAGCTGTTCTTGGGTCCTGCTAGCACGATACAGGATCCTGTCTCAAGATCTCCTGGACTTCCTCTAAGAACAGGGTGCAGGCAGAAAGCAGGACCTGGTGGACAGTTTTTATGTACCTGAAAGAAACTTGATAGGGACCCCACAAAGACATCTAGGTGCTTTGGGAAGTTCCTGAAAGCTGTTGGTGGTATGGGCTAGATGTTTGGTCCTGGTCAGCTTTTTCGCTGAGATAAGCCTGACATTTCTCCAGAGATTTATGGTTGTCATAAAAGTAAGATCTGAATATAACTGAACTAAAACTTCCCTCTTCCCCTTTGCCAAAGCAGAAAACAGGGAAACTGAGAAGCTGCAGAGCATGAGTCACTTCATTGTGAGTCCTTAAAGCCTGAGCTCTTTCATAGCTGGTCTTGTGACAGGAGGGAAATTGTATAACTAGAGGCTCTACAAGAGTGTCCCAACCAAATACAGGCTGGAGATGAGAATGAATGGATGCAGTTCTACTGTCTGACTTATTAAACGCAAAGGCGTGAAGTTGTACTCTCCCTTTATTCTGCTCCCTGCCAGCACTAATCTAAGTTGTAAACAAACTTTTCCATGTACCTGAACAGTGGCTGACCCAGTGCAAACTGATGTGTCAGGATGTGCACATGCATCATTTTTCATGAGTTAAACTCTCAGCTGCTATTCCTGAAAACTGGGTTTGAAGCTAGAAGGTACTACCCTTCAACAAAACAAATACTTTCTGCCATTAAAAAAAAAAATCCAAATGAAGTATAATATTCCTGCTCCCTTTAATAGCCTCCAGCCCTGAGTTTATGGACTACCATGATATAATTATGGCACTATTAAAGATTTTTGTCATTGCCTCTCCATAAATTGGTTAGCCCTTTATTCTTAGTTCAGGAATTCCTGTCCAGCCTCTCTCCCTATGTTGGGATGTGCACACACCTATCTCAGTCCCCAAAGAACCCCACTTTGACAACCAGCTCTAATCTAATGATGCTGTTCAATTCTTCGGGTTTTTTTTTTGTTTGTTTGTTTGTTTTCCTCCCATCGGACCTGTATCAGGCTCCTTGCTGGATTTTTGTAACTATAGGCAGAAGTGTTAAACCAGATCCTGCCACAAATTTCTTCCCAGGTTGCTTTGAAAAAATCCACAGCAGTTTTCTTGCTAAGGCCTGAGTATATGGGAGCTCTCATCTGCTCTCTCAGCTTAGACTTTCACACACTCCACAAGGGAAATGGGAGGCACTTTGGTAGCCCTGCACAGCCGTGCACGGGAACCAAATGGCTGTTTCCCCATAAGCAGCACTTGTGGTCAGTGCAAGGAAAGTTCAGAAATTTGTGTGCCTCCTGTTGCCTCCTCTGCTGCACTAACCTTTTGGTCTTTTCTCTTCAGAACAAGCACTGGTTAATCCGACAAGCAAAGACTCCAATGACTAACTCTTCAATACAGTTCCTTGATGATGCTTACAGAAAGAGGTAGGAGTTTCTTCTGATTCCTTAAACGCCTATGATTCAAACTCTTAGCTCTTCAAAAAATATATATTTTATTTTTTCTTTGAGGGCTATAGTAAGTCTGACAGTCAGCAAGTTACCTGTAATAGTTTTGGGGGATTTGCCTTGACAACCTTGTGCCTTTGTTAAATGGGAATACCTGTCATAACTGACTAGTCAAAGAGAATACTTCTTTTCTTTTTCTTTTTGTTAAGAGATGGGATGGGGGATAAAGTGAAGGTACAGTTAGTCTCTTATTTTATTTACGTGTATGTATGTGTAAATAAAAGTGGATATGGGCTTATATTGTAGTAATATTTTCCTTAAAAGGTCTGAGACGGATACTAGTCTACACTGAAATGCTAAGCTCCATTTTGGGCAGTTACTGTGTGTTAGCCTGTCACTTTGGAGATGGAAGGCTAAGTTGTTCTTTTTGGGCACTAGCTTTATGAAACAAGTAAAATTATGCAATGAAACTTTAAATATAGCTTGAAGACTATGGAGCCCAAGAATATAATAATATAGTTAATTTGGCATAATACTAGTCCATGAAGACCTACTGTTGGCTTTTTGGAAGAAGTCACTTTTCGCAACAGCAGGCACCATGACACAGGAAGGCCTGTACAAACACCAAAGTAATGAACCCCAGTATTGAAAGGGGAATACAAAATACTTGGTGTAGTTTTGAAGGAAAAAGGATCCTGTATAAATAGCTAAGTTCAAGGAATACTTGTGTTTAGTGTTAAAACTAAATACAAAGAAGTAATGGCAAGAGACCTTGTGGGAGATCACTCTGACTCTTTGCTGCTTCTGTTGCTTCAAAGCTGTTCTCCAGATAAGATTACATGTATCAGCATTTGACCTTTCTCAGACACTACAGAACAAAGTCAACAAGAAGTGAAGCCAAACTGTCTATTTCTATCTAAAACTCTAGCCTCAAACAGTACAGTAATCTGTCCAGTTGGTTTTCAGAATACATAAAATCTGCTTATGGAATGTGGATTGCTGATTTAAAGCATAGTATGAATGCTAACAGAATTCCTAATTTTTCTAAATTTCAGTACTCTAATATGAATTACTTTCATGTTTCTGTATAGGTGGCAAACTCTGCTGTCAGTAGATGACCTGATAGAGAAGTTAGTGAAGAAACTGGAATTTCATGGAGAGTTAGATAACACTTACATCTTTTATACGTCGGACAATGGCTTTCATACTGGTAAGGTGTTCACTGCTTACTGAAAACTTCTAGATTATCTGGGAATTGTTTACCTTGTCACCCTCCAGAATACAGAGATGGCAATTGTGGAAAAACTATCCATGTGAGAAGTACTAATTTGTGTTGCAACACACTCTTGTGTTGCAATTGTTTGTTGCAACTGTTTGAGCATTACTCTCTACCACTATACAGTAGTATACATGAAACTAGGGCAGAAATGGAGGAAAGGTCTATATTCTGTAGAAAGAATTGACCATCTGTCTCAAAGAGCTCTCTTGGTATCATGTTTCACAACTGAAAAACCACAACTAAGCTGTTAAATCCTGTAAAAGGTGGCTTGTATTTTCAAGTGTATATCCTCTCACTTAGTTAATGCAGTTATTGTTAAGAACCTCTTCTGACTTCTTCAAAATGGTTTTTGGAAATTATGTGGGTTAATGCTTTTTTTTTTTTCCTCTTTAAACCAATTACCCTTTTTACCCTTTCTGATCTTGTTCAATAGGCCAGTTCTCACTGCCAATAGACAAACGGCAATTGTACGAGTTTGATATCAAAGTTCCACTGATAGTTCGAGGACCAGGAATAAAACCAAATCAAACCAACAAGGTAATATCAGAAATGAAGACAAAATATTTGCTTGCTTTTAATATTGATTTATGCTCCTGTACACCCCAGTGACATCTGTAGGGGAGTGCCAGCAACAAACACCTGTGTTTTTGTTTGTTTTATTTTTTTAATCCACCTTTGATCAGTAAACTGACAGACTTGCAAACTGCAAAAATAAATGAGATGTTGAGACTACATAAAACTTAAAAAAAAAAAAAAAAAAAGCCCTTTTTTTCCTTGGAAAAGTTACAGATTCTATTTAGATGTGTATAAAGTTACTAGTCCTTAAAGTACATAAGTCTGTTATACCTGTTAGACTCCAGTTTTTTGGAACTAACTCTTTCCCTCGCTCTACAGATGCTTGTTGCAAACATCGACTTGGGTCCCACTATTCTGGATATTGCAGGGTATGACCTGAACAAGACTCAGATGGATGGGATGTCACTACTGCCACTGCTGGTAAGTGGATGGGCAGGGATAGTAAACAGTAATGCTAAGCATGTTATTCAAAGTCAACAAGACTTCTGCCAGTGGATTATCTGTTTGTTTCAGTTCTAAGTAAGCGCTAGTGCTCCTGCTGCTAAATGCTGGCAAAACTTCCCTGGTTTCATAAAGTAAACCTGACCTTCCAATAAGTGAGCAGAGGCCTATTTAAATAAAGCTACTTGTAGCTGATCCTTTTAGTTTTAATTAAATTTAGTCTATAAATTGAAGGCAGATTACTTGGAAAGGCAGGAGATCATCCAGATTTAAAACAGTTCTTTGCTGTTAAAACCTTCTATCCAAGCCTTAAGCTGTTCTTTAGATGGAAGCAGGTAAAAGGCATCTAGTTTAAACTCTGTCAGAATCCAAACTCTGGATTCACTCTTCTATTGCGTAAGTGTATGGTAAAGCTTTTTTCCACTTCTAACTTTTTAGAAGTAGCTACAAATAGATCAGTTTAAAACTTCGTTGCTGCTTGAAACTGTTTCTTAAGCCAATGCTATCTCTTTTTATTATTTTACTTATTTCCATCTTGCCTATAATACATGGTATCATCTGACAACATGGCTCCTTTTTTTTTTTTTAAACTACATGATTCTTCCTGAATCAAGGCTAGTACTTTAGGGCACCACCATATTGGAGTTTAGGTTTTTGAATTAGTTCTGCCTTCCAATTTGAACAAAAGGCTGGATATTACAAGACTGACTCAATGTGGGGCCTGTGACTCAAATGGCTGTGGAAAAACAGCTCTGGTGGGAGCCCAAGGAGGGAGAACTTGCTGTTTCCCAGTGCACTTAGGTCATGAACTTCCCATTCCAGAGAGGAGACAAGAACGTGACCTGGAGATCAGACTTCTTGGTGGAGTACCAAGGAGAAGGCTACAACGGCAGCGACCCTACCTGCCCCGGCCTGGGACCTGGTGTGACAGTAAGTGGGGCCAAATCTGTTAATATTGGAGACAGCTGCTGAGTTAAACCTCTTTGTTCTGTGGGCTAACATGACTCTGGAAATAAGCTTCTAGAGGCTAGTTTTCAGCATCTTGACATGTAGGAGCCAGCTCTGTAGTGCAGTACAACAGAAATTTAAGAGATGCCATGCACCCAACCATACCAAACTAACACACCTGCACGTGGTACAGAGCACAAGCCTCCTTTCTATGGGAAACTATAGGGCCTCTGGACTAGAGGAGCCCTGGAGTTATCTGTAAAGATGTGGCCTTGGAAATGGGTGGCAGTGCTATAATGTTCCTTATAAGCCTCTGAAGACCTTGCCACACAGTTTTTATCTGAAACTCTTACGTCACTAGATATTCTGTGAAAATCGACGGAGGTCATCTTAGGAGTGGGCTGCTTGGTTTTGTTTTGCTGTTCTTTTTGCTGTACTTGAATTTTGTCTGGGAAACTATCGTATTTTGGTGAGTTAACTAGTTACACTTTCTCGAATTCAGAATAGCATTTCTGTAAAAATTCCCAGTGAAGACTAGCACTCATTTCCTAAGATTTTGGTGTTCACCAGTCACTGCTGCTGTGTGCTTTGGGGAAGGGACTGCTAGCTTCTCTGAAGTGCCTGTCCGCTGCTCTCTTCACAGCACTGCTTCCCGGACTGCGTGTGTGAAGACTCCTACAACAACACGTACGCCTGCGTGCGGACCCTCTCGACCTCCTGGGACCTGCAGTACTGCGAATTCGATGACCGCGAGGTAACTCTTGGTCTTGCTAACGGAAGCTAACATGTTGCAGCTGCTAGTTGGTGTCTGCAGTCTTATCTGTCTCCAAGGTTTGCATGAAGCGCTCTGCAAAGCAGATTAGCCTTGCCTGCAGGATAAGCAGCAGGATAAGTGCTCAAATACTGAGGAGGATGTTTGACCAAAACTCTGTGGTTGGGCTTAAAAAAGGGGGGAGAAGGAGAAGGAATAGCCTAAACTATGATAACTGCCTTCTAGTATTGGTCATCTAGCAGCCTTGTGGGCACCTGGGTGCTCTTCTCTTATCCTAGTTCCATGTAGCAGATTGTTCTGTACTACAAATATTTTTGTTACATGATACTTCTGCTGTCCTTGCATTCAGTTGTGGCTTGCTCTCTCTTTTTTTTTTTTTTTTTTTCCTCGCTCCCCTCTTTGGAGAGATAGGGGAAGAGCTGAAGTCTCAGACTGATCATAATTGCTCTTTTACTTTGACAGCATTGGCTTACCTCTTGTGACAAATTTCCTGAAATGACTTCTAACTTTAGCTTACATTGAGAGTATGTGGGGTAGAGCAGAAGCAGTCTCACTAATGAAGCACTAGCTTTAGGCACAAGAACTAAAGTGCTACAGGAGTGATCTTGCCGGTATCCATTTGTGCAGTTTTTTTAAAAAGCACCAGATCTGAAGTAATGGATCCACAAATTTAACCACCCTCCCAGCTACCATGATAAAGCACTTTCTAATAACTTGAAATAAAATTAAGAGCTTATAGCAGAAGAGAAATTCTCATGACTAGGTTGTTGCAGGAAACCAGGATGACATGTAGGGGTGATTAAGATTAACAGTCTCTGACCTCTTTTCCGCTTGCTGACAACTTATGACAAAGCAGAATGAATGCTCTATCTATCTTTGTAAAAGTAGACTCCAAAGGTGATCTCAGATTTTGTCATCTTTTTTTCCTGTAAAAGGTAAAGCTACTGCAGTTATGGGTTACCCATTTTACCAAGGTCAGCTAAACTTGGACTAATAATACCAGGAAGATGCAGCAATGTGGCTTTTAAAACTTTGTGCTGAATGAGAGACCTTGCCACTGTAGCTTCTGCAGAGGTGTGTTTAGGTTGGATACAGCTGAATTGCTGTCAGCTTTGACTGACATCTGCTGCAATTGCACCTACTGTAGCACAGGCAGAACTTTAGCTATATTCTTGAGATGTTTGCCCAGTATTTATTCTACAAAATGGTTAAAGACCTATTCTGCCAAAAGCTGAATCTTCCCTAAAAGCAAACCTCCAAAGCACACAATAAAAAGTGTTTTTCTAGTATATGGGGTTCAGCATACTTTGTATACACCCGTAAGACTTGTCCGAGTTGTACAGCTGTGCGTATATGTACACAGCAACCACACAAAAGTGACATGATGGCTGTTCGTCTCCTTAGATGAGTCAGTGAAATGATAGCCATGGTCAGGAATTTCCCCATGGTCTCTTGCTTTGAGTTTGTGAGCTTATGCATGGGAATGCTGCAATGTAATACTTGATATCTTACGTTGCCATACACTATTCTTCCAAAATAATGTTGTTAGCATTGAACTCTTAAAATACTACAGGCACTTTCTTCTGTTGAGCAGGTGTTCGTGGAAGTGTACAACTTGACTGCAGACCCGCACCAGATCAATAACATTGCTAAAACGATAGACCAAGAAATTCTGGAAAAGATGAACTATCGATTAATGATGCTGCAGTCCTGTTCAGGAGCAACGTGCCGCACTCCAGGTGTCTTTGATCCCGGGTAAACACAGTTTTGGCTAACTATAGTGCTGTTAAGTGTAACCATAGATAAGCTTTCACAGCAGGTGTTTATGATGGAATAGAGTATCACTAACATGTACTTTTGTTCTAATGAGAAAGACTTCTTGATTCTCCAATTCTTATTTTAATCTTCATTGTAATTTAACCTGCTAAGCATAACTTGATGTGGCATAGCCAGTATACTTCTGGTAACATCAGCATATTCATTCTATATCATCATGACTCATCTGTTGCTGTATGTAGAGGGAATGTCCCTGCTGCATGCTCTGAACACCAGCCATTTGTGTTGCACTGTACCAGCCATTCTACAAATAAGCAATTTCTAGGAGTATTAGTTACTGTGTACTACCTGGAGTTCTCACAAACTGTTTCCTTTTACAGGTACCGGTTTGACCCACGCCTCATGTTCAGCAATCACGGCGTTCGGGCTCGCAGGTTTTCTGTCCAGTCCCTATAAAGCATTTAAGAGTTCCTCATGATCAGCTCTCACTGACCAGTTTCTCCAGTGACTGCAGCAGGTCTGTCTCTCACCTTTGATCACAGCTGGAAGACTATTAATGGGCTGTTCAAACCCAGTTTGGAAGAAACCCCCTTGTCTTTAGCTGGTTGCCTTGTGCAACATGTAACTTCACAGCTGAACTGTAATTCTAAGTTGTCAGACTTAGCTAATCTGTCTTGCTCAGATATTTGATTACCACCTTTGTCTTTCAAATACTTTTTTCCATATCACAGGCATAGATGTGACCTATGACCTCTGAATCTGAACACAGTTTATTTGTTCTTAAAAAAAAAATACACACTTGAATATGGTTAGGTAGGCAGGAAGTGCTCACCCATGTTCACGCCCTGTCATAGGGACTTTCTGAGATGCTAGGTTTAATTATGGGTTTCTCATGCTGAGCTCAAAGCTGTGGATGACAATAGCGAAGTTGCCCAAAATGGCACGGGAAGGCACTAGCCCAAAGGGTAGGATCTGACTGGTGAGTGTCTTGTGCAGAGTTAACATCAGAAAGCTAAGCCCCTTCTTTGGAAGAGACCACTTCAAGTGATACCAAGCCATTTGATGGGTCAGCTTGGGTATCTTGTAAACAAGAATGTAAATTCAGCCTCATTCTAGTGTGGGATGCTAGAGTAGGTTTGTACTAATGTGACGTCCAGAGGTAAGCTTTTAGGCCTCTTAATGAGTTATCATTAAGATATGATAATGAATATGAATGAGTTATGGTAGAACAGGATTGAGACTAACAAGGATTCAAGTAAGTGTGTGCCTGCTTTGAGCTGATCTAAGTAAGCTTGGATATGTGAACAGGAACATGAAAAGTCACAAGGCACCACAATAGAACTGAGCTTCCTCAAACCTCCAAATGTTTCTAACAGTCTAACAACCTAAGCCATTTATATGCTTGAAAGTAAAATTTGAAAGCAAACTGGCTTACAAGTGTGCAGGGCAATAGCAAGAGAGCTATTTTAGGCAGTTTTAAGTGCTTCCTAGGTTTGTTCTTTCACTGAGATGTAACTACTGGGAATCTGCAGTAAGTGGCCTTGATAGCCTGGGGCTGCGCGCCAGCCCTGTGACTGAGCACGTAGCTGTTTCCCTTCCTTGGAAGGGTGATGTCACCTGAAACGCAGCCCAGCTAATGAACCCTACTGCCAGGTAAACACCAAGCAGGCAACAAAGCTCGGACTCTTCCCGAGCCCATGAAGGCGTGTGCTCCAGTGCATATATCACAAACTAGCTAAAAGGAAGGCTCTGTCCAGAGCAGCTGAGTTTTCCTCCCTTTTCCTTCCGAAGGACAGATGTTGACCTTCATGTACCTTAGAGCTGTAAGATTTGTGTGATGGAATATAGGTTCAGTTTTTATAGCATTGTTTCAAATCTAGCTATCTCGGAAGTGACCAAAACTTTGGAGGAAAAAATAGCTTGAGGGAGAGCTGTTCTGCTGGAGTATCTGTATAAATGCTGGGCTTGGGTTACTGTCTACTTGCATGCTCTCAGATACTCAAGATTTGGGTTCTTTTTTTCCTCTGCTACACTTGTAGCTTTATCTTGTTCTCTTCATGGAGCTGCTCATCGATATCCTTCACACCCTGGCTTCTCTTTAAAAACAAAACCAAAGTTGTTTCTATGCTCTCAAGTGTTTGTTCTTGCACACTGAGCTAAGCCTAAAGTTCACTTAAGGGGTGTTTTGCTCAGCTATTTCTAGCAACTTAAATTTGTTCTTTGTTTAAACTTTTTGATCGCTGTGTAGAGGCTAGAGGGAAATTAAGCCCTAACCACTGGTTCTGCCCTGTCTAAGAAATGGGGCATGACACACTTGAATTGCTGTGCAAGCTGTCATGATGCTTCCTAAGAGGAAAAATCTACCATGAGTATAAATTTATAAGTTGATCAATTTTATACTCTCTTCTTAAAATGATCTAAGCCATAGCAAGCATTTTTTAACAAATAATGTGCTAATAATTGACATGAAAATTAACTGAATGGAATCAACACAGAATATTGAGAAGTGGGGTCAGAGAAAGTATTTTATTCAAATTAACTCTTGCTATCTGCACGGCTGTGAGAGTGTTTGTAATGAGATTCAATACCCTACACTATGTTGAGAACCACCCTATACCCACAATCTGTCACAGTAAACAAATATCATATCAGGCTTAATTTTGGAATAGAATTACTCAGCCCTTACTCCACCACAAGAGAATAGCTGTTTGGGAAAATATCCGCTTCTCTCTTGACACACTTGAGACTTAACAGCTTCATCCGAAGCGCCTTGCAGGGAGCACGGGCCCTGCTGGCTGCCTGGGTCCCACGGTGTTTAGGAGCTTGCTGCAGTGTGGCTTGGGGCTCTTTGCAAGAAGCAGTCAGCTCCAGGGGTATTTTGTGCAGCCCTGAATGGACAGTATTAATTCTTATCCTTGACGATTAAAGTAATATTATGAAGGACCTTTTAACTTGCAGCCACATCTAATTCCCAAATAAGTAATTTTAAAATTAAATATTCTTCCTCATTTTTCCCTCTTGATACGTGATTCGACCATGTCTGTTTCAGTACCCTGTTACTGAAAGTGCCTGTATTCAAGTAGAGGGACCTTATAGGTGCAGAGTCTTTGGATGCAAGTGAAATGTGATGGTTTGCTTATTTATTTGTTCATATCTGGTTCTGGTCTAGTAAAGGAGGTGACCTCACTCTATGGTGAGAAATATGACTAACAAATCACTTACTGTAATAACCTAAATTGAAAACCTTGTTCAAACTATTACTTCAACATAAGCAAATACAACTAACTCTCCTTAGTCAGCATAGCCCCAAGAACCGTCATTCTTGTCCTTTGGGAACAAATCTGTAAACTCTCATACATATGCGTACAAACAAAGCAGGGGTAAAAATCTGTTCAGTTTATCACATTTAAGTCTGATCAATTACCTAAGCTCAATATGAGATTTGATTATAATTAAATAATTGTCAATTTTTATTTTGATTCAATTAAAGTGTATTTTATTTGTATTACTCTTCTCTGTATGTGAGCATACTTGATTTCTGCTCTGTTTGGAATATCTGTTTAGAAAGTGCCCTTCCAGAGGCCCCTGTTCACTGCTGCACTTTTGGGTAAAGACGAAATAAACTGCCTATCAAATTCTGGATCTTCCTGTTACTGAACCAAAGTTAAACCTTTCCCACAGACCAAGCTAAGAGCCTGGGTTTGTCATTTATGAGCCCATTTCTGCCTGTTGTGATGTTTGTAACTGCCACTTGTGACTATTCCTTCCTTATGGTCAGTTACTGGCCCAGCCTGTGGTTGGTTACTTACAGGAAAAGGTCAGGTCTAGCAAAGCATGACCTAACTTGCACTAGGAAAAAAAAACAGTGAAAGGGGAGACTTAAATATAAGCTGCATCTATCCAGATATATTTTCTTGAGCATTGTTAGTTTTTCATATGTTCAGCTACATCAAGTAAAAGACAGTTGGGAACTATTGTTCTTAACTGCTTTTAACTGCTCATGTTCTCATTCCTGGAGAAAAGAAAGGAGGAGTCTTTCAAAAAGTGAACTGCAGGTAAGACTAGGGTATGTAGTCTGTGCCTTGCAGCCTGGCTAGAGCTGGATTCCTTGAAAAACTTAGTGTAACTGTTCAAAAACACAACTATTTCCTTAAAGTACAGAGGTGAGTGATATGCATCTAACCTAGTTAGAGATGAAGCTTTTTTCCAAGCTTCAAAAACAAGCCTTTCTGTTCAGCTATTTGGTATTAGTTTCAATTCTTCTACTTTGTTGCTAAACCAGCCTCTTGCTAAGCAGGAAAAATATTTAATAGCTGCTTGAATTAATACTACTTTTATTTATATATATATATACACATATATATGTGTGTGTATGTAATATATTAATACACATTGGCTTATAAAACCTTTAGCTCCAACAGCACCATCAGCAAAGACAGTTCTGTGTTACCTCAGTGCACATTCCCCTTGTGCCCAAAGATATCACTGACTGTGTGAATGACATTGCCATGAGGGTCGTGGAAGCTTTGTACCAGGTCTCCTTTGTCACTAACTTCTAAGTGCAAGCAGTGCTTATAGGATAAAATGCTGTAGAGTGATGCAGGAGTTGCCTGTTTAGGAGGAGGAAAAAAAAAAAAAAAAGTGTTAACATTTCATACATTTCATTCAAAAGAGGAGGGGGAGGGGGGGAAAGCTGTTAGATCCCTGCTTTCCAGATGTTGCTCCAGTCACTCAGCTATCTTTGATGTTGTCTTAGACAATCCACTGGACTGTGTCTCTCACTGCCAGCCTAGTAAGAGCTCATTAATCTGACAGTGCAGTCGGTGCCTGCGTGCTCAAGAGAGTAGGGCTGGTGTTTGAAGCTGAGCTGCCACCAGTAGCCCATTGTCTGGAAAGAGGGATAAAAGGGACTTAGCAGAGCATAACTGAATCAGCTACCTCTGTTCTTCCTCTGCTTGTTCCAGGGAAAAAGCAAAATTGTTCCTAAAACAAGTGCTGTGTTTAGTTGTAACTACGCACCTGACACCTGCAGGATCAGAATGCCTTTCTCTGGGCTTTGTGAAGGGTTTTCTCCCTACAGCAGAAGGCCTGTATTGTGCAGAAAGGGTTCTTAACTGCTTTAGAAAAAAACAGTGTTGCTATGAACAAAAGGCTGAGGGCTTACAATTTGCAATCAGTTTCGATAAAAACTGATTATTCTGCCTTATAATTGAGTTCTAAGGGTTAGCACAATAATAAGTAGAAAGGATTCTGCAGGAAGTAGTAAATGAAGGCCAAGTGACACTGAATTTCAATAGGGATGATTTGCCAATGAATTTTCTTTATGTAAAATAAGTAGTACCCCTAAAAAGGATCCCATAGTGTCCCTTTTCACTACTTATACCATGCCTGTTAAATTAAGGCTGATGCTATATTTGACTTTGGTTTGAGCTATTAGGAAATGTAAAATTACAAAATGTTATAAATGGAAGTTCATCCTTTAAAAGGGGAGAAGTGTGATATTATTGATTACTGTAATCATTCAATGACATTTGCCATTTGAGGTTTGCTTCAGGCAATTAAGGTGGTATTGTAATACAGGAATTATCAGGTAACTATAATAAAGACTGAGGGAATTAGGGCCTGCTAATGTTTTTTAACTGACAGTAGATAGAGCGCCTGTTCACGTCTACCTATGTTTAACTCAAACCTGAGATTCTTGCCTTTAATTTTTTTCCCTATAAGAAGTTTCCAGTAGCAACCCTGTTAACTGCCTGTCCTCAGTTGAAATTCTAGAAAAGTGGGGGAAAAGAGGATAGAAGAAAACATGAAAATCACATCTGCAACTTGATTAAAAATAGTGCATCACTGCTACTGTGCACTGTTTGATATGTGGGAGGGGGAGTTCTAGCACAGCGTGTGGCCCTGCAGCCGCTGCTCCCCGCTGCGACCGCAGAGCCTCCACGTGGGGACAGTGTTACCCGCCAGCCCCGGCTCCTGCTACAGGAGTGCAGCGCGGGGCGTCCCCCCTGCTTTGTTTCTATCCCCTTAACGGACACATCCAGTGAAAACCCTGTCTGACACAATACCTGGGTTCAATGAGAAAGTAAGGAGTAACATGACTTAGGCAAAAGCAAATCTTAGACATAGCAGCAGCATCTTTAGAAAAACAGTAAGTTCACAACACTGAAGGTGCAAACACTTTACAGAAATGAATTCCCAACCTGATCCTGTCATTCTCTCAAAAACTCAACGCAGGGGTGGAATGCATCATTTCTTCTGTAGTTCTTCCTTTAGCAAAATGGTAAGGCCTATTACAATGGCAACTACAGTTACAACTTTTTTCAAAAGAAAACTAAAGTGTCCATGAGTGTTTTTCTACCGCAAGGAAAGAGATAACATTTTATGTCAGAGATGAAATAATGATGGTAAGTCTCCTGTTAGAAGATCTGCAGGACAGTAGCAAGCACAGAAATAAGGCTTTATGTTTGTCTTTTATACTGGCAGCACTCTGTCAATAGTGAAATCAATTAGTGATCCTAAGGGCAAAGTTGAACTAGGCAAGATGCACTATCAAACTGCAGTAACTCTCACGGCTTACAAAGCAGAAAGCTACAAAAGTAATTTCAGCTTTTTTTTCCCCGCCCTTTAATAATCTGCACCTGAAGTCCTATCCTTTCTTCATGCTTTAAAAGAATTGTGTGTTCCCCTTTGGGCAAAGCTTCTCCTGGCCTAATTTTATCCAGAACACTCTGCAAATATGAGACTCAGCAGGAACTTCATGTCTGTGATCTCACTGAATTCCAGCTTTGCAAACAGATTTTTTTGCTTAGTAGATCTTTGTTTATAGGATTACACAGAAAAGATACCTCCAAGTACAGCATCAATGAGCTACTTTGCTTTTATTGCAGACTAGAAGCGTTCTTGTAGACAGCTGACACTGTTCTCTAGAACACCCAGACCGTGGCATTTACGTGGCAGTTTCTTTGGGCAGCCGTCAGTCGCCTGCTTGTTTTAGAGGAGCAGCCTCAGAGGAGCACAGCCCTTTCCCTGCCCCAAGGCCTCCGCGTGCTGCCCTCACAGCAGACCCGGCTCGAACACAGGAGCACAAGAGAGGAAACCTGTCTCGTCTGCAGCCCAGTGCCCAGAGCTGCTGATACAAAAATGAACACTTGGGCTACCTGAACAAATAGTTAAGAAGTTTACCTCTCACCTCATATTTATGATGCTGTTTCTCCCACTTGATACTTGAATCCGTAAAATTAATCAGAATTTTCTTTGATATTTCTAATCCATTTAGGAATTTGAAAGGAATTCCATTCACACCTAGTTAATAAAAACAATGACTAATTCACCAGGTGTTCAAAATGGTTCAGGTCTACACAGGTTTCGGCATTTCAAGCCCCAAGTCTCCCAGCTAATGCTATCCTAAATTTGTCCCAGACTAAAAGCCACACTCCAAATAACTTTCATTTGCAGGGAAAAATAATCAGATTACAATTCAATTTGATTCATATGCAGCCCCAAATCCTTGACATATAATTTTGCTTTTGTTTTGATTTTTTGAGGGGAAACAAAAGTCTAGTCTATCTCCCCACTGGCTGGGGCACACCTCATTCACACGATAGCAGGAGGGTTTTCTCTCTTCAGCAGCTTCAGGGTAGCTGCTTTTCCCTCTCCTTTTTAAATATACAAATCAGCAAGGGAAAACATCACAGAATGTTTAAAACATCTTAAGATGTTTTACTGTAATTCCAAAAACTCTTGTAAGGAATGTTAGGAGAAACACCACCAGAGACTAAGCCACAGCTTTCAAAACTAAAACCCGCATCTTCCCCAGTCGCTTGGTTAGTCCAGGCTCTGAAGCACCCAAGGCACATTACTAATCCTAAACTTGCTGTTCAGCAAAATCCATTTGTCCTCTGATATGCCTGCGATTCCAGAGACTGAAGTAAAGGAGACATTAATTTGCTTGCAGGGGAGCTGCATTTCCACCCTAAGCTTACTTATACTGAAAAAAATGTGAACTGCTACTTGGCAACTGGCATGAAAGGTGTGCTGCCGTTCGGACATAATATTACCTGGATTCCAACTTTATCCAGTGAGAACTTATACTAGATCTTATAAACAGATACAAAAAATGTCTAGCATCCACTCGTTCACATCCATGGAAAAATGTTACAAGCAGATAGGTCAGATTCTCAAGGTATCAGCTGTCAGATCTAGATTAAAAGGATTCTCTGGGATTAGTGGCATATGGAAGGCACCTGTTTATCCAACAGGATTGCTTCAGAGCCACTGCTGAACGCAATAATTTTGCCTGGGAAAAAAATTAAAGACTGGACTTTGCCGTCATCAAATATCCTGGCATTCTAGTACCTCTCTAGGCATGTTGGAAACAGCTGAAATTTCTCATCACATACCAGATTCCATAATTAAAGAGAGAAATCTTAAACTTGTAGTGCTGTTTCCTGGTGTGCTCTGCTACGATGCTATATTTAAATTTATAAAGTACAAGTGGGTATTGCACTAGACTTGTCTTATGAGTAGTAAAACAAAAGCAAAATATATCAATATTAGTTATTACCCATAATAGTCCATCTTAACACATATAGAAAACAGCATTTACCTGAATCAGACAACACCAGTTATTACAAACATGGTCATCTTGTATGATTTTAACAGACTGAATCCAGTCTCCTAAAATGTCCTTAGCAGGGGATATCCATGGTAGAATTGTAGGGATGGGAGAATAAGAAGTATGATTCAAAAGAGAATTTAAAATACAACTCTTGAAGAAATGAAACAGTTTTAACAAACCATTTGGCTATTTGCTAGGAAGGGGTGCCTCAATGCGAACTGTTGAGCTAAGGTCCATCGTGCTCCCATACTGCTATGACTGAAAAAAATGTTTAATTCCTGCTTGCACAATGACAAGCAAGAGTGTTCCAGGCAATAACCTCTCAGCTCTGTGAAACACAGCACAAAACATTGTCTTTCAGATAAAAATGTCCTGAGCTACCCAATGTTTCATTGAAAAATACCCTAAATCTAAAAGAGGGTATCTGAACAGCCTGACTCAAACTGCTCTGCATTTGCAGTTGCTAACTTCTGAGGACTGAATTCTGAGGGAATCTGTGTCACCCACATCACATGAAGAAAAAAAAAAACATCCCAAAGTAGCAAGTCTTGAGTCTACAGCACTAAGCGTCTGTCCTAAAGAGAAGAAATATCTCTGTTTTCCTTGAGCTTTCAGCCGACTTCATGTACACAGCCCAGCTGATGGAGTGATCCCAGAGACGCCATGCAAGGCTGAAGCACTGGAACGGGTCACCCAGACAGGCTGTGGCATCTCCTTTCTTGGCGATACTCAAAAGCCGCCTGGACCCAGTCCTGTGCCACGTGCTCTAGGTGTCCCTGCTTGAGCAGGCGGTTGGACTGGATGATCTCCAGGGGTTCCTCCCAACCTCAACCATCCTGTGATTTCAGCCATTTGGCAGTTACCTACTTGCCTTCATCAACAGTAGAAGACTCAGGCCTTTTCAGTCATCCTGTAAAGATTCTTTGTCCACTCTGAAGCTCTTTCTTTATTCACTTGCGATGATCCAACTAGAGCAGGAGGTGGCTTTTTAAATCTGCACCACATGAATTACAAATAAGATGTTAAGAAACAAGACAGCATTGCACTACAAAATTAAGGGAAATAACAGGGCTTTGTTCTACAGATCTTAGTAACTCAGTACTTTCCTTCTCAAAAGAATTCATCAAAAATATTGCTTCAGACTAAATTATCATGTGGAGTTAGCAAAATTAGGGTAAAAAAAGACATTTTAGAAGACTTTTTTTTTCCCTCCTGTAATCAATACACAGACAAAACTGCCATCGTCCTGCATGAGCTTTACTCCCAATCATTAGTCTGAAACCTGTCCTTGTGCGTATGTATGCCTGCATGAACACTGCACTGGTCACCACTGTCGCACTTAAAACTCTCGTCCTACGGAAGCTTTATGCCTCGCACAACTTCTCTTGCACGTGAACTTACGTAGCACATTTTATTTGTCCCTGAAGAATACTGGAAAAGTTTTCAAAACGCATGTATTTCCTGACAAACACGTCACTGAACTGAGAAATAAATTAAGCGAGGGAACCTACATGAATGGTTCCGGATCTACAGGAGAAGGTAGAAAGTAAACATTAGCAAAGGTAGCAATGGAAAGCCCCATGCTTGGAACATGAGAGGGAAATAGAAGTTATATAACTATAAATAACCACACACACAGAGGGAGAGGGGAAAGTTATATCTACGAAAAAAAGAATCAGGGCTAAAAGTTATTTAGGATTGGAAGCACCTCCCTGCTCCACCACCACAGCACTGCCAGCCCTTTCTGCCAGCACCGGAACCCGTCTGACCACCGGACAGCTGTTCCCGTCACTGAAACAGCAAAACCAGACTAAAACCCGAGCAGAATCTTTGTGGGAAGTCACGGTCCCCGCGCTACGTAACCGCCCCACGTCCCCCCAGCCCGAGCACCGCCGCTTGCGCGGCCGCCATTTCCCCGCGCGGGGGCCGCCTTCCCGCGCGCCCTGCGCCGCCGCGGCTCCGCGTTTAGGGGCTGTTTGCGGAGTTGTGCCTCACGCGCTCCCCTCTCTCCCTCAGTGCAAAATGGCTCCGTGCACCAGAAGGACGGGTTGAACGACGACGACTTCGAGCCCTACTTGAGCCCCCAGGCCAGGCCGGTGAGTGAGAGCGGCCGCTCGCGGGCAGGATGTGCCCAAAGGCCCCTGGTTCCTGCTGCTCTCCGGCTAAGGCAGCTCTGGCACCGGTTTTGTTCCCTGCCTCCACCCGTTTAGTGTTCACCCGTTTTCTGCTCTGTAATACCCAGTCCACCTGCCCATTTCTCCACACTGCTAGATTAGGGGGTGTTGGGTACAAGGGTTTAGTAAGTTTCTTGGGTGTAAAGACTTCTTACACTTTGGTTCAGTTTTTTTTTCAATGACAGGAATTATTAATTACCTTGACGCTACCATTTCTGATCTTTCAGTTTTACTGTTATGACCCAGCTTCCTTGCCTGTGTCTGGGTCTTTGTGCTGCGAGAGGCACCTTGTTGCACTGTGACATTTCTTAGTAAAATACAGTAATGCTGGGGAGCCTTTTGGAGGATATGATCAGTGTTCTTATCGCTATCAAACTGAAAACACACGTCATGGGGTTTTCTCTATTTTTTTTGCCCAAAACCCCCAGAATACAGATATGATAAATGCTGTTAAAGACTTTTTGAAACTTTTAATTGAAAAGTTTCGCTGGAGTTTACGCTTTGCTCCTTGGAAGTTGTATTTCCATGTGCTTTTCCTTTTAAGTTTTTATTTAAAGTTAGCTCTATCAAAAACTTTTTTTTTGTTTTCTTTTTTTTTATGAGCAGTAGGGGAGTGACACATAACAGATGGAGTCCAGCTGATTAGATATTATAAGTAAGCAGTATAGATAAACATCTGTAGTAAGGCTGGAACTAGGGCACTTAGTTCATTGTTAGCTTTTTTCTCCTCCAGCTGTGATTAGTAAAAATAACTTTTTTCCACTTTTTATATTGTTTTCTGTTGTATCTATTTTTTTGAATCCAAGAACAGACTTCTGTCTCACTTTTTAACTTTCAACAAGTATGTTTCTACTTAGTGTCAAAAGTATAAGAGCAGATATTCTTCAAGGTCCTGCCAACTCTTCTGTAATCCTCAGAATTCAGCCTCTCCATTAAGAACACTTGCTGTGTTTGTCTCCCTTAAATGCTACAAGTCTACGTTTAAATTGCATTGAATGAGAGTAATTTGGTTTTTAGGTCTTGAATAAAACTGGATACTTTCCTTGCTCTACTCATTTGATTATTTTTTTTAATTAATTTTTTTTCTGTCCTTGAAATTAACATCACCACTTTCTAGACTCCTTTTGGACATGGAAAAACTTCATGCAGAATACAGTTTTATTTAAATCTAAAAAGGGTGAATGGTATTAAAATGTTAGAAGCCAAGTGTTATTTTACTCTCTTTACTTTTTGCATTTGATAATAACTTTTATTTAGTTTTTTTTCTCTTTGTGTGTGTCACAAAAATATTTAAGAAATTGAAAGGGTAGGAGGGGGGAAAAAAGTGATTGGAGCATCCGCAGGAGATGAGGCAGGGGTGTCGCTCTGGACATTCATCAAGAGCAAGGTAAAATGCTATGCTGATTTTTGAATGAAACTTTAGGATGACTTTATCTCACTTTCTCCCCGTGTTGTGTTGCTTTTCTGCTCTCACCCATATGGTGACACCTCATGTAATGCAGAACAGAAACCCAGGGTTCGGGCTGGAGGTGACCATGGTGTTGCTGAGCCAGTAAGCTGGGCTGCTGATACAAAACTGTCCCCAATCACGTCTCTTTTCTGTAGATGCAGGAGGGAATGGCAGATAAGAGTCTGAAGAAAAATGAACTAAATACAGCTGTAGAGTAGCAGGGATGTTCTTGAAATTGCTCTCTGAGGTTTTACACAAATGGTGGGTAACTAAGTCACAGGGTTTCATGGCTCTGAATTCTAGGGCTACTTTTTCAGGTGCAACTTGCTAACTTGTTGACTTAGTAAATTAGGTTACTGTATGTTTTAAAGCTCAGGTGCACAGTAAGTGATTCTTAAAACAGATTCAAAACAAAAAAAAAAGCAGAAAAGACTTCAGCAGCAATAACCAGGCCCAAGCACCAGTTCTCATCTGAGGTGGATTTTGAGTGAATTTGAGGAAATAACTGTGCAAAAAGTCATGGGCGAGGACTAGAAGCTGGTGAAGTTTATTTGCATTATAAATATATAGATATTATAAATATGTAACTTATTTGCTAGTCAGTATGTGTGTCCCTGCTGTGTGGCAGAGTGGGGCTCCAGAAAGCGAGGCAGGTAACTGGTCGTGTCCTCAGGATGCTCTGAGTTGGTGGCACAGCTGTCACTTGCCTGCTGTACTCTGTTAGGATAGGAGTGCAGGTGGGAAAGGTTCTACAGGTGGTACCTTAATGCAGTCTGTATTAAGCTACTCCTGAAGTTAAATGTATAGTAGCAGAGAAGAAGATTGAGATATGACAAGACACCAGATTTTCATCCAACAGAGGTGTGCATTACTCCTGAGGGAGAAGCCTGTGGAGAGAAAACTCTGCTCCTCACTGTTAGGTTCATGTTTTAAGTAGAGGCTAGCATGTACATGTTGCATTAAAGCCAGTTTCCAGGAGAGCTTATTCAGTTATCTTTAAAACTGGTATTATCCTTCAAAGATACTTTGTTGGCTTAACTGTTTTTTTCCTCCAAGTTCCTTTATTTGCATTACAAATTACCCTTTAGAGTCAATGTCACTGTTCGTGCTGCCAACTTTTGGACAGATTGAGCTCTAGAAACTGTTCTGCTGGTCTGGATTCTGCAGGACTGAGTTTCTGAATTATTAAAATAGTACCCCTAAGGAGTCTTAAGGTTGTTTTAAAATATTTTTTTACCCTGATCTGGGAGAACAGAAAGCTTAGAGTGTCTCTGAGTTTTGGTCTGTGGACATCACAAAGTACCACAAAAGGCTTCTGGGTGTTGAACACAACAGAATAAACCTTGTCTCTGAATACATTAGGCTGAACATTTCCCGTTAGCTTATGGATTTGGGGCTAAGTATAACCTGTTGTTTTCACTTCATTTGGTGGAGAGGCAGAGCTGCTATTTCCGTAGGGTCCCAGAGCCATCTTGAGAGCCTCCATAGATTCCAACATGGCATCGAGTCCTTTGGGAGCTCCTCTTGGCACATGGAAACGTGATTCAGTGCAGAGCGGAGCCTGCTGTGAGCCAGGCTTTTAAACGGGAGCTGAACCTGCCTTGCGTCTTGGCTGCGCTGTCTCTCCGTAGCACTAGGGCTGGGTGCACCCAGGTTCAAATTACTAGATGATAATGTCCATTAGTGTGGCTTTAACGGCTCCCCGGAGGGAGCATTGGTTTGAATACAAAATGACAGCTGTTTTTTCATGTAAGGAAATCTTAGTGATGTCTGAGAGTTTCCTAATTGTCAAATTAGGCATTAGTTTTCATAACCTAAAGGCTATTTGGATATTAAAAGGGAGACCAAAAGGCAGAACAAACTTTTCCTCTCCAAATCTGAGGCCTGCTTTCATGTGCTGTGCTTGGAGCCTTTTATAGCACATGGCAACTATTAAAACACTATTGATTATTCCCCATTTTTTCCACTTATTTTTTAGCATGTGCTTGCAGCACTGGAGCAATTTGTGCTTTGAGGGTGAGCTTTACATCCCTGCTTGCTTGCAAAGTTCTTGGAGTGGTTTGAATGCTGAAATAATAAATTATTAAGGTAAAACCATCTTCATGGATAATCAGTTTAAGGAAGTGACTTGCAGCGCAGACAGTTGGAGGCATGTGTGTTTTTTTTTTTTTGTTTGTTTGTTTTTTTTTGGCAGTTTGCTGCCATTGAACCTTCTCTTTGCATATTATTCCACTTCCCTCTACCTCCTTCCGCCAAAGCCTCTATCAAACCAACAGCAATGCGGGGTTTCGTACGTACATTACCTAGGCAAGGGGAAACCCTCTTTTGTGTTAGATACTGAAAGTATTTTTTTTTTTTTTTATTCTAGTTACTGATTTTATAGCCCAACCAGTTCAGCAGCCAGTCCCATTTTGGGCACAAGGAGCATGATGCTTTCTAGTCTCAAAAGGAGAACCTTGGGACACCTTTGTGTTTAGTCTGTCAGGCACCAAAACTGATTTTTAGGGCACTTCTAACAAAGGAGGTGTTTCAAGGCAGGGTCTTGTTTATCTGCCCAGCCCTAAGGTAGTGCGGGGTGGGGCCCGGGAAGTCCAAGGTGTTGTGCTGTTTCTAACTATTCAGTGCTTGTTTTTATTTTTGCAGAATAATGCATACACTGCAATGTCCGACTCCTACTTACCGAGCTACTACAGCCCGTCCATCGGGTTCTCCTACTCCTTAGGCGAAGCTGCCTGGTCCACGGGGGGCGACCCCCCCATGCCCTACCTGACCTCGTACGGACAGCTGAGCAACGGGGAGCCTCACTTCCTGCCAGATGCCATGTTCGGGCAGCCGGGGGCCCTCGGCAGCACTCCCTTCCTCGGGCAGCACGGCTTTAACTTCTTCCCAAGTGGGATTGACTTCTCGGCTTGGGGGAATAACAGTTCTCAGGGACAATCCACTCAGAGCTCTGGATATAGCAGCAATTACGCGTACGCCCCGAGCTCCCTGGGTGGAGCTATGATCGATGGGCAGTCGGCCTTTGCTAACGAGACCCTCAACAAGGCTCCTGGCATGAACACCATAGACCAGGGGATGGCAGCTCTGAAGCTGGGCAGCACAGATGTCGCGAGCAACGTCCCCAAAGTCGTCGGTTCGGCTGTCGGGAGCGGCTCCATCACCAGTAACATCGTGGCGTCCAGCAGCCTGCCCCCGGCCACCATCGCTCCTCCGAAGCCCGCGTCCTGGGCTGACATTGCTAGCAAGCCGGCCAAGCAGCAGCCCAAGCTGAAGACCAAGAATGGCATTGCCGGGTCCAGTCTTCCCCCGCCTCCCATAAAGCATAACATGGATATTGGAACTTGGGATAACAAAGGGCCCGTGGCAAAAGCCCCTTCCCAGGCCTTAGTCCAGAATCTCGGGCAGCCCCCAGCCCAGGTGTCCCCACAGCCCGTGGGGCAGCAGATCAACACGAGCCCGCCGGTGGCACAGGTTTCAACCGGGCAACAGCCGCTGCCGCCACCGGCAGCGCAGCCAACCCAGCTGCCTGTGCCCCAACAGGCGGCTCAGCCCACCCGCTGGGTTGCCCCTCGCAACCGCGGCAATGGCTTTGGCCAAAACGGAGTGGATGGTAATGGAGTGGGACAGTCTCAAACCAGTTCTGGTGCTGCTCCTTCAGAACCGCACCCAGTCTTGGAGAAGTTGAGATCCATCAACAACTACAATCCCAAGGATTTTGACTGGAACCCCAAACACGGCCGGGTTTTCATCATTAAGAGTTACTCTGAGGACGATATCCACCGTTCCATTAAATATAACATCTGGTGCAGTACAGAGCATGGCAACAAGAGACTGGATGCTGCCTATCGCTCCATGAACGGGAAAGGCCCTGTTTACTTACTGTTCAGTGTCAACGGTAGTGGTCACTTCTGCGGAGTAGCAGAAATGAAATCTGCTGTGGACTATAACACGTGTGCGGGTGTGTGGTCCCAGGACAAGTGGAAGGGACGTTTTGATGTCAGGTGGATTTTTGTGAAGGACGTTCCCAACAGCCAGCTGCGGCACATCCGCCTAGAGAACAACGAGAATAAACCAGTGACCAACTCCAGGGACACTCAGGAGGTGCCTCTGGAAAAGGCTAAGCAGGTGTTGAAAATCATTGCCACCTACAAGCACACCACCTCCATCTTCGATGACTTCTCACACTATGAGAAACGCCAAGAGGAGGAGGAAAATGTTAAAAAGGTAAAGTGTGTGTATGTGTGTCTTGGAGTGCCGTGGGCAGGAGCCAGAGCAGGGCTGTCTTGTGATGGATCAGTGGCCGTGAGCATGGGCTTGTGGCCCAACTCGGTGGGCAGCAGCTCCCAGCTTGGCTATCAGGAAGCTCGCAGGGATCCCACCTGGAATTGGCTGCCCTTCAGGTGCTGTAAGTCTCCAGCATCCCTGAGTACTGTTTTCACCAGACTGATGAAAATTTGTTACCCTCTTGCCAGCACTTGGGTAAGCACAGTTCAACAGAGGTTGAGGGGGATTTGGGGGCTCTTCAGCAAATAGAGCTGGGTCTTTTAGAGGCTGTCTGATCTGCCCCCCCTCCACAGGTGGGATCAGTGTGACAGCTGTTTCGCACCACTCATGAAAGCTGCAGCAGTGGCAGCTCCTGTCCCTCCCTGGGCAGTCTGTCCCTATGCTTCATTATCCTTCCTGCTAGAGGGCTTTGTCTAATGCCCAACCTAAATCTCCCTCAGTGCAATTTAAGTCTGTGACTGCTTGTCCTCTGCTGTGGGCGCAGAGCGGGTCATTCTGCTCCCCTTGACGTGAGCTCTCGGGTGTTTGAAGCGGGTGGGTTGTTGTGCCCTCCGCTGGCACCACGCTTCTCTGCCGCTTGGGTCCTCGAAGCCTGCTGTGAATCTGGATTTTTAACTGGAGGATCACTTTTTTCAAAGTGTTCTTGGGAGCAAATTGAAAATTCTGCCCAAGCTCTGGAATTAGTAAGAAATTCAGTGACCTGTGGGGCCTGATTTTTTTTTTTTTTTTTTTTTTTTTGGTGCAGCTGTGTGCTCAACTCACCTGTGGCTGTCCTTTCCTGCAATGGGAATCTTGCTTGTATTTGAGCAAAACAATAATTACAAATTAGCATTAGCAGAGTTTTCTGGTGGTTTGCCAAGTTTTTGGAGGATCTCTCTAGTCTCAGCAACACAGAATTTACCACCCAATAGCTGAAGAACTTAATCAGGAGCTCCAACCTGCTCACCATGCCATTGAACTCGGGTTTTAATTTTTTCATATGTGCCTTGTTGCTGTCTGTGTTAGTTAATATCAGCATGGGTATACCAAGACGGTCCTGTTTTGCAGCTGATAATCTAGTATTTGTAATGCTTGAAGACAGTCTTCAAGGGAGATGTGGAGATTAATGGTTTCCTTAGTTTTATCTGGCTTAATTTTTGTGAGAACCTGAGTGTTCATGTGAATTCACATCTTAGAAGTTTTTCCCTTGGTACTCAGCCTGTACTGAAGTGATAATTGGGCTGTAATAGAGATTTCAAATGCAATTAGAAATCATTATTTATTTTAGGGCATCTTAGTAAGCACAACTTTGTGCTCTGTATCCAACTTGTTGGGAGCAACAGGATTTGCAGAGTGAGAAAATTTCCCTGAGGGAAAGTAGAGAACAGGTAGAGGGGAAGAGTAATGCTTACTGCTAACATGAGTAAATATAAATACAGGGTAAATATAAATGGGTAGAAGGAAGAGTAGCTCAGGGCGGGGAAAGGCCAGAGGAAAAGGTGACAGATGGACAAACGATCCCTGCTTTGCAGGGAGGCTTCTGCATTTGCAATTGTTCATAGTATCTCAAAAATGGTAAGACACTAAAAACATGACTTAATAATTATATTAAATGTCATCTGTGGAAAATTGAGACATCTTTCCTCATCCTTCCAATTGTATTTTGTAGTCTCCTCTGCTGCTTTCTTGGATTACTTTGAGATGTGTTACCATATAAAGGTCAAAAGCGGAAATAGGAGCTGACAGACGTTTAGCGCTGCAAAGCTGTCCTCCTAAGTGATGTTTGAGTTGATTCAGCGTGGCACTTGAGTGCCAAAGCAGTTGATTAGGGAAACATTTATTCTTTCAAAGGGAACTTAGTCATATATCTCTGGAATTCATAGGCAAGGAAGGATTCCTGTAGATATAAAACTACTGTTTGCTTTTTACTATTGACTCGGTCTTTGTTGCAGCTCTCGGCCCCTGCCCTGTAACATCCGGTGTGGAGGAAGTGACTGGGTCTTTCTTTCAGCAACGGCTTGACCTCTTAGGCTGCTCTCTGATGCAGCTGCGAAGATGCTTGAGGTTTCTGTAACTGCTGTTTCAGGGCTTCCTTGAGAAGCTTTTTGCTCAAGAAAGGGTCTCTGGTGTTTAGTCCCATTGGGCTTTTGCGGCATCAGCGCTGCTGGTTGCCTCGGGATGGTGGTTGGCAAAACCAAGCCGAGAAACCAAAGCCTGCCTTGAAGCATCTCAGTTGGTCACTTGCAAAAAAAATCACAGTTGGGGCACAGAAAGGTTAAAATGCTGCCCTGGCAGGAGTTAATGCTGCAGACTCCCTGCCTGTGCTCTGTCAAGCTCCTTTTATGTTGGGGAAATCCTATTGCTGCAAGCTCTTTGTCTCTGCCACCAGTCTTTGGGTGAGGGCGATATGTTAATGTTCTGCATTCTTGTTCCTTGAAGCTTAAATGTCTCAAGGTTTGGCTTGTTTTGAACTTCTTGAGAGCTGCAATTGTTTCATTTGGCTCCGAAATTGCCCAAAGCTTTGTCTGATTTGCAGCTTTATTCCTGCTTGCGTGAAACAGATGGACAAGCTCTTGTGAAAGTCTGGGAACTTTTGAATATTCTTTTATACTTCTTGCTGTTAGATTCATTTCTTTAGAATTCTTTAAAATAGTTCCAAGAAATGATATGAAAAATGCTTTGCTTAGTTTTTATGCTCTTCCCTTTGGCCTGTGAGGGGAAATTAAAGATTCGTGTTGCAAACATCAAAGTCATGCCCTTGGTTGTCCTTTTCTGTTGCCTGCACCTTTCTGCAGTCTTAACCTTGGAGGCTTCTCTCTGTTTCTTGGGAGCTTCTCATTTTGCATTAATAATCTTTTAAGTTTAGATGTTCTCTTTGCCAAAACGGGTAAAACTCTTTGCTAGGGCAAACCCTGAGCAAGCTTAGGGTTTCAAGAAGTTGCTCTTGAGGTAGAACTTGTCACTAATTTCTTCCATGTGAAGATGGCTTTATTAAAAAGTAGGCCATAATAATGCATCTCTTTCTAGGAATATTGCACTGACCTCAGTGTAAAAGTCTTAACAGAATCTCCTCGTATCTCAGTTTTGCATGTGGGAGGTAACATCTTGTGTTTTCCTTTCTGAGAAACAAGGTATGTTTAAAAAAAAAAAAATGCTCAAAAAGGGCTGATCTTTTTTCTTTTTCTATTGCTTGGTCAAGTGGTACTCAGCTCCTTGCAGGCACCAGGGATTTTTAGGAAGGGCTTTGCACGAAATCCAGAGCTGAGCTGTCACTTTCAAGGCGCAGAATGGTCAGCGGCCACGTTGCTATTGGTGCAGAGCCCCTTTGCAGGGGGATGTGGGTATCAAGTCATGGATTTGTGTGTTGCGGGATGCCGGCATCCAAAGAAACTGTGTGATTTGCTGCGTTGGAGCAGTGCTGTGTTGTGCCTCGCTTGACGCTGCCTACTGGTTAGAGGAGTATTAATAGTGGTGAGTGTGCCTGCCGCCCGGACAGTGTGATTCAAGGAAAGCCAAGTGGTGTCATGTGAGCCCGTTTTGAACCAGCAGTCTCTTGCACAGTCACTGTTAACAGGATAATGTTTCTGGCTGCAGATGAAACAAAGTTTGGTTCCTGGCTGTTGCATACCCCGGCAAAACGGGCCATTTCCTAGGATAGCGAGTGCTTGCACTTGCACAGTTCTTTTCACCCAGCTATCCCAAGGCTATTTGCTCTCTTTCTGCTCTAAATAGTAGCCATAGAGAAGCTGATAGATGCACCAGGACAGAATTTCCTTGCTGTGAATACCCTTTGCTGTTCTGTAGCGCGTGGCGTTCAGTTTAGTTCCAGCTCTTCTAACTCATGTGCGTGCCCAGGCTCATACATTTGTCATCGTTCAGGAACAGAGGAAACGTAAACCGTGCTGCTTGTTGGAGCAGTTTATTACCCGTTGTTTGGCGTACACCGTGCTTTGGGCTCAGGATACCTTGAAGCCAACGCTGCAAGGCGTTTGTGAAGTTCACATGTATTTCGAATAACATTCCAGCTCTGTTTAAAAGCAGTGGAAATGGGCAGGGGGAAAAGGTTGAGATCTTATTCTAATCAGTGTTTTCTGCTGCAGGACAAGGGAAAGTTACCTCATCTGTAAAACAGGGGTAGCTGGAAGCCATTTCCCTGTGATTAAAGTGGAAGTTGAGTGGTAAAATAGCAAACCTGCTCCAGTTTTGTATGGCTCGGTCTTCGCGGTTGTATCCTGTTTGCAGTCATCTTAAAATAATGCTGGTTGAAGTCAACTCGCTGCTTTTGAAGTTGGTCTCGAGGAGCTGTCAGGATGAATAGTTTTAAAATTGCCTTGTGAGGTTGATAGGATTCAGAGCCTTTCGACAGCGGGTCACTGGGTCAAACACAGCGTGGGCTGCAAAGGGTGAGAGGAGGTTGCGCCTTGTCCGGACACGGCCCTGAGCAAAGGGACGCGTTTTAAGGCCCTTTTTTGGTGACCTTATTACCCACTCCCTTGCTCTTTGGTTTGGGAGAAGCTTCTTTCCCCCCAGTCATCCACCTTCTGCTTCATGGTGGTACCTTCACTACGACCAAGCGAACGTAGCCCCGCGTCGCAGAACAGCTTCACCCACTGCACATGCATTAATGTGTTATTTAGGATATTTATAATGAAAAAAACCTGCCTTTCTCTTAACCATTGAGTCAAAATCATATGTGCGGTGGCTAATTTCCTAGAAACAACGTGGAGATTTTGGTATGCAAGGCAAGTATAAGATGCCATCAGGGATGGTATTTTTAAAGTATTATTAGGGCTAACTTGCTGACGCTGAGGTTAGCGGCCGCTGACAGAGGTGTTGTATTTCAGGTCATTCAATTACTGCTATTTCTCCCAGAAAAGTGATGCTCCTTCAAAGCCGAGTGCTCATCAGCCATTTTGTTTCCTGAAAACCCACTGTGCCGACGCTTGGATAATGCTCCGTTGCCTGGATTTTCTCTCTAGTGCACGCTGGGTCACAAGGCATGGCTTAAAGCTGATTAGGATCCTAGGAAAACTGCAGAAACGCACGGATACCTCATGTCTGTGTAACCAAGCAGAGCTGCTTCATCCATGATGCTCCAGGTTTTACACCAGGCTGAAATTCAACAGCACTTTTCCGTGTGAAAGACGTTTTCTTTTTGTGTCTTCTGCAGCCGGCTGTGTGACAGGTATTCATTTAGGAAGCTTCGTTTTTCTCCTCAGGATGATTATTCTAGTGGCTGCTGTTAGAACCCCGTCTTGTTTTCCTGGGTGTTCTTCTTTGTACCTGGTAGTACTTGTACTTTGCTATGACTTCATGAGTTAATAAACCGATTCCTCGGTGGTGCGAAGCGCTGGATCTCTGCCAACTAAAACAGTGCCCCTCTGCTTTGACTGTAGCAAAGTGACCCGAGGAAGCCCCGGGTAACAAGGATTGTCATTATCCCAGCCCATCGCTGGAATAGAGACTTGATTGTGGCTCTTTGCAGCAACGAGCTGCCCAGTGTGAGGCTTTTTAATTGACGTATAAGTCATGTTATAGTGCGTTTGAGCACTTGATAATAAAGCATTTGGGTTTTGGGAGCTGTGCTTTGGAAGGAGCGTGGAAAGGAAGGCTGCATTTCTGTGTTTGTACCATTGAAGTCTTTTTTTTTTTAATTTGGACAACACTGAGTTGGTTGCAGACAAAGTTTAGGTTTTTGTCTTCAATTCTGTAAGCCAAAAGTTTGTTTTGCTTCTAATCTTGAAATTAAAATACTATTTTAGTTTCTTTCCATTTATCCGTACAGATTGCTCTACTTTATCAGCTTTCCTGCTTATTACTTGGTGCCATCTCCTATAAAATGATTTCAGAGGGTTTCTTGTTGTCATTTGCAAGTCTTTAAGAAATCATAAAGTTCTAATCATTGACCTTATGTTCTCCTGCTCGCCCTCCTGACCCTTAATCATGTTGTATGACGAGCCACCACCTTTGACTGGTTTTGAGCCTGTCACCTGCTAATTTTGTGATTCCTCCTAGTTCTTTTGCTACTGGATGGGGTGGCAAACAGTGGATTTTAGTGCCCTCTCTGTGCCTGCTTGGTTTCTGTATCCCTTTTCTGTTCCCTCTTTTCTAGGCTCAAGAGCTGTAGGTGGTGGTTCTGCAGATGGAAACCCTTCTGTACCTTTGATGAGCCTCGTTGCTCTTCCCTGACTCCTTTCCAGGTTTGCTGCATCCCTGCAGAGATGGGGCAGCCTGGGATGATTTGTGTCCAGGTCCCAGTTGCTTGTTTGATTTGGAAGTATTTTCCTAGCGTTATCTCTTGCAACCTTGAGTGTGGGTTTGGGGATGTTCGTGGCCAGTTAACAGCCTGTTGTCCTGCACGTCAAGCTAGGACACTGTTTTTTATGCGCGTCACTTGATTTATTTACACTGAATTTGGTCTGCCTATTTGAATGTTCAGCTGCCTTTTCACACAAGGCCCTTCTGCATTTCATAGTTGGCTGCTATTTTTATTACCCCAAATAGTCTCATCAGTAAACTATCACTTTATTCACTCCTTTTTCTGGATCTCTTACGAATATATCAAACTACAAATTCCATTAAAGCTGCATTGGTTTTGTGTGTGCAGAGAGCTCAGTGCTGCAGTTTTGTGGTGTAGCAGAGGTGGGACCAAACATGTCATTAACCCCTGGAACCCTCCTTGGCTGCTTTGCACGGTCTTTGCTTTAAATACTCATAATTCTTAGTCTATTTGTTCCATTTCCTTCACACACTTGGTCTACAGGATGGTGATCCTCTACAGGAGGGTAGTTACTGGCTTTCTGCTCCCTGTTGTTAAATGTCATGTCTTAAGCAAGGTTGCATCAGTTTTGATGGTGCTTTGGAAGATGTGGGGGCACAGCCGTATGTCACCCAGGATCTGGCAGCTAAATGACCTCACTTGCGTCCCAACCACTTCAGAAAGTCCCACTGCTCTCCTGACGCTGTTTGTGTCCTTCTGGTGGTTCCCACATGGAAAGGCAATGTGGGATTTTCAAACGTGTGGCTTCCGTGGTGTGTATATTCACAAAACGCTGTGGCGAGTTTTGCTAAGTTTTGGCTGTGCCCCAAAAATTGCATCTTCTTGTTCCATGTTTATTCTGTGTGACTGCATCCCTGGCCGCACGGTGAGGCGGTTGGCATCTAGTAAAGCTGCGGCGTAGTCGGGTCTTCAGAGGAGGCCCAAGCTTTGGAACTGCCTGGCCGTGCCCTCTCGGAGCCAGACTGGGACGTAGCTCGAGCTTCCCCTCGTGTCTGTGTCATCTGAGGACCGTCCCCTCCCTGTCTGTCCTGTTTGGCCTTTCTCAAACGCTGCTAGTTTTGCCCTTTGGGGGCTCATGTGGCTCTTTGGTTTTGCTTTGTTAGGTTTTGATTAGGTTCCTGGTTTCAAAAGCAAGACTTCCTCGCTCTCCAAGGGCCACTTTGGATTTGCATGTTGTCTTTCTTGGTGCTAAGCTCTGTCGTGTGAGCAGGAGGTAGGATAAGGACTCTAACCAGACAGCTGCAGCTGATGATTTTAAGCAGCGTGTAGCTTGTGTCCCCTCTTCTGGGTGGCACACGCAGGACTGCAGCTCTGCTGACTGCAGGAAAATCTTATGCTTGGTTATAAATCGGTTAAGACTTGAGGCCATGCGTGGAGCAGAGAAGCGTAACAAGCAACTGATA
Organism: Crypturellus tataupa; assembly: GCA_034781795.1. Taxonomy (NCBI): domain Eukaryota; kingdom Metazoa; phylum Chordata; class Aves; order Tinamiformes; family Tinamidae; genus Crypturellus; species Crypturellus tataupa. Next base: position 2,776,128 of record JAWLRI010000039.1, read on the forward strand.
CTTCCCATCCATCGTTTGTGCCGACCTGTAACAATGCTTTAAGCTGATCTGGCTGGGAAAGCTGTGCTGGGTATGTCTGAGAAAATATCCCTGGAGTTGGGCTGTTGCTTTTGAAGGCAAGTCAGGAGTCTGCTGTGGACGCCTGGAAACCTCCTGTGTTAGTTTACCTCGCTAGGATTGCATCCAGCATGGAGCAGCAGTCATCCCAGGGAGGAGAGCTCGGCAAGCAAGGGCCTTCCCGTTGCAGCGAGCGCTGTGGGCCGTGCGGCGAGAGCGGTAAGAGCCTTTCCTGGCCCTGGATGTCTGTGCCCTCAGGAATCGGCCCTGGTACCGCTTTCACCATGAGCTGCTGCAATCGCGTCTCGAGGCTTGGTTCTACTCACTCGTAAGGCTGGGCAGCTCGGATTTAGGGCCTGCCCAGTTTGCAGACTCCACGTCAGGCTGGTCCGCGTGAAACCCGCTGCAGCGTGCGCATTGTGCAGCCGGGAGTGACAGTCCCGCAGGCTCTGCTTAGCCCTTCATTTCTCTATCCCAAGTGTGGAAATAATGTCCCTACCTCTTGCCTTGGGAGCGCGAAGGCCGAATGCAGTTTATTAATCAAGGTAAGAGCCTCTGAACAGCCGTGCAGCGTTATCACCTGCTGTCATCGCTTGCAGGCACAAACCCCGGGCCCTTTGAGGCTTTTGTTGTCGCCAGCTCCCCACCGTGTGACTAGATAAAGTAATCTCTCATCAGCCTTCCCCACTGGCATGCTCGCTGCTATTATCAGGACGGCGCTTTTGACATTGCTGCAACCCCCTGGGGACTGCAGTGACACTACTGAAGTGGATTAAGCAGGATGATTACAGAGGACTCCTATTTCCCCAAGCCCGAGCGTGGTGCCCATGAGCACGATGCGCCTGGGGACGCGCTGCAGTGACGTGTGGGTGTCAGCACTCGGTTTGAGCAGCGTGGTGCTCCCTTCCAAGCATCGCTTTGCGCTGCAGCCATTGGTGCCGCCGTGTTCCTAGTCCACAGTTGCTCAGGGATGTGATGGATGGAGACAATGGTCTGGCTGGTGTCACTTTTCCGTGCTCCTCCCTCTGGATCAATAGGGTATGGCCCCAACCTGGTGAAGAACACGGAGGAGGAGGATCTGCTTTTGAACAAGATCCCTTTGCCCTGCAGGGTCCACGTGGCCAAGCAGAGCCCCAGTTGCCAGTGCATGCCTGGCGAGGTCGGTACCTCGCGCTGCACAGCCCTGTCCCCATGAGAGTAGAGGATGCCCCGGGAGGGACCAGTGTCTGCAGCGCTTTTGCTTTTCACGTGGGCCGCTCAGTGCATTGGCCGCTCTGCTGGGATGTGGGTCTCGCTTCCCCTCTGCTCCCGAAGACCCAGGGGTTTCTGTGGCGTCTGTTGCAGTGTGATTAGGTGGCGTAAACTGGCCCCCCGGTTTTATCCCACTTTCCTCCCTGCTAGGAGGGGATGCAAGAGAGCAAACAGAGCAGCATTGACACTGTGGAAAGGAGTCACTTCCCTTTGGGCAAGAGCAGCGCTGTCCTCAGCAGTGACCCCAAGCAAGTACTCTTAGATGTGCTGCATTTTTCTGTGAGAAAACTCTTGAGGATGCTCTCGGGAGCCCTGAGAGAGGACAGGGGCGAGTGCTGCACTCTGATATCCCAAGGTTTTATCTTGAAGAGCTGAAACTTGGGCAGGATAGTTGGCTGCAGAACGTTGCATGTTAATCCATCCCGGAATGAAGGCGTTGGCTTCGGCTCTGTCCCTGCTCCCACAAGTGCTGCAGCCTTCTGCCATCACCCCCTTGTCATTGGACATGGTGCATGTTGCTTACACTGGGCTCGGGCATTTTTTCTGCTCTTAGGCATCTCCTGGCCTGGGGCAGCTTCCCCTTGGCAGCAGGGGAGGAGAAGAGCCGCATTAGGGCAGGCCCATCTGCCTGGCCAAGGGGACGGAGAGCTCGGCAGGGACTCGAGCCACCATCTGCAGCGCAGGCCGCTCTCCCTGGACGACGACGATGAAGGGGGTGGTTTGAAGACCGCGTGGGCCTGGCAGCCGCTTAGACTCAGGCGGTTGCAGCCTCTTCATGTCACGTTGCCATCTGTGCTCACTGCGCCCGGAGCCAGGCAGTGGAGACGGACCAGGGCTCGGCACCTTCATTTGGATTTGTGGCTTGCCCTGCAGCACTTGGTTTTCTTCATACTCTGGACTAGTTTTGCTTTCCACCGCAGTGGTTTTATTTGACTGTTGGGTGGCAGTGGTGTTTTTAGCAGCAAATGGCACCTGCAATAACTTGGGGAAGGCTTAAGAGGGAAGGAGAGGAGGAGATGGCTGGAGTTATGTGGGGCAAATGCTCCTGGAGGGACCATGTACTTCAGCCTGAGCCTGCTCGCCGGAGGGAGGTTGTGTTGCACAGCGCTTTGCTTTCCTTCACCTTGTGCAGAAATGGCTCAAAAGGGCCTCCCCTTTCCAACCGCGCAGCTCCAGCAGAGAAGCTGGAGCTGGAATGCTCCTGGGGCACATGCTGAGGTTTGGGGACACACGCATTTCAGGTTGGATGCGAAGCCTCCCTTTTTGGGAAAGTTGCTAAGAACAACCGCCTGTCCCTGCTGTCAGCCCAGGATTGAAGCTTCTCATAGCGAAACTCCTGGCAGATTTAGCAGCGCTGGCAAAGGACTCGGCTGCTTCCAGGAACCCGTGCGCTTCCCGCTGCCGGCAGGATGCTGAGGAGGAAGGGAAGGTGCGTTGGCATCAGCCCAATGCCCAAGGTACTGTGAGGGCTGCCTGTGGGGCAGGGGGAGGCGGGCAGGCTGGAAAGCATCCTGAAGCCACACAGATTTGGCTTTATTCAGTGTCCCGTGTTCGAGGTGGCTTGAGGAGAAGCCTGTGTTGTCTCAGTGTCCCTCGGGAGAGTCTGCACCCATTTCTGGGCAAAACCGCATAATTTCCCTCGGGTTTAGCAGGGAGGATGCTATGTTGTGAGTGCTACCTGGCATAGCAGGTTTCACAGATACCCTGATCCCAGGGGGTAGTTGGAGCCGTGCCTGTCAGCTCGCAGCACAGTGTAACTGCTTGGTTGGACAGTGCAGCCCTGTGGTTGTTGAAGGATCCGTGGGATGTGGATGAATAAAGCGAGGGCAGTTTCTGCAGTTGGGTAGGAAGCCACGTGATGCTGATGCTGGCAGACCTGCGAACTTAAAGATGTTGGGGGTGAGGTGAAATCAGTAGGCTTCAGAGTTAACAGTGTGCTTGTTCTCCGAGTGAAGTAATGAGACTTAATGCTCTTGTGTTGGCCATAAGCAGCTGCCAAAATGCAGCATCTCGGACTCTGTATATCAAGCTGCTGCTGCACAAAACAGGGGGAAAAAATGTTTTCACCTCCCGCTGCAGTAGTCTTTTAGGAGCCATTCCAAGCTAACGTTTTTTCTCTCCCTCTGCTTTTCTCCCCTTTCGCAGGAACGCCAAGGCCGTGTCAAGTAAAAGGCCATCCCTCCCACAGAGACTGCAGCAGCGATTGCATCCAGCATCTTTCAGAGAAAGAGAGAGAGAGAAGAAGAAAGAAGAGCAAAAAAATATCCCAGAGAGAATTAGGACTTTTTTTTTCTTAATTTCATTGACTTCAAAAAGACTCTTACAAACTTGCAGTTTAAAAAAAAAAAAAAAAAAGTATTGGAATTTCACAAAAGACATAGGACTAAAAAAATACAAAAACAACAAAAAAAAAATCCCTTCTAGGTAGAGTATAGGTAAAAACTCTCCCCTTTCTTTTGGCTTTGGTTGTGATTTCAGAGCATTTGCTTTGTTTTTTTTGTCTTTTTACTATGTTTTTTGGATTTTAAAGTCCATAAGTGGCATATGCCTTTTTTCTCTAATTTTTAAGCCCTGCCGCTTCCCTCTTACCCCTTTGCGCCTCCTCCCCCTGGTTTTGACATTTGCACTTGGAAAACCGAGTCATAACATCCGCCACTGAAAGCGGAGGAATTATTTTTTTCTTTTCCCTCTTCTTTTTATTTTTTTTCCTTCCCCTCCTTGGCCTGAAAGAAGAGGAATCCCCCAAGGAAACTGGGATTTTGGCCTAAGAGGAATTGAACGGGAATTGTCCGTGAGGTTGTGTCTAAAGGTGGTTCATTTTTCTCTGACCCTTTTGTTACTTAAAGTCAAGTACTAGGAGTCCTAAGAAATGTTCTGTTCTTGTGCATTATACGGATTACAAATTAAGTCTGGATTAATTTGATTTGAAAGCGGGAGAACAGTGGTTTAAAAAAAAAAAAAAAGTTTTGTTTACAGGAAAATGAATTCTGGACAAAAATATTGTAAAATGTGTAGTGAATCTGTTTCTTCGGTTTCTTGTTAAGCCAATGAGGAATGGGCGTTGCCTTTCTTTTCACCATTAATCACTTCTCGATAATAAACGTGAGATCCTGTTGAGCATCACTGGCGCCTGCTGCTCGCTCGAGTCCTGCCGTGGGGGGGACGTCGCCCTTTGGTGCCACCGTCCCCTAACTCTGGGGTGTGAGGCCACTGGTGGAGCCAAGCGAGGGGGCTTGTCCCTTTCCAAGCTCACGGGAGTGATCCTGGTCCCTGCGAGCGCCTCGTTGATGGCTGCAGTGGCCCAAGGGAACCTGTTGTAGCAGGAGACCGGGATGGAATGGGCTTGGTTGTCTTGGGAAAATGTTTCTTTCCCAAGTTTCCCTCCCTCTGCAGGACGTGCAGCTCCTCTGGCTCCTTCTCAGCTCAGGGGTAAGTTGGAGATGAGCTCGGGGCTGGAAAACTGCCCTCTGCAGCCTCCTCTCTCATTGCCTCGTCCTGGCACTACCCTGAGCGAGCTGCAAATGTGGCAACCCTGGAGCAGCCAGGCAGGAATGGGAAGGTGCGACTTGGAATTTCTTTCCTTGTGTTTAGTTGCATGTGAGGAAAGAGCTAAAATACTGGTAAATGCTTTTTCCCCTCTTTTATCTTTTTCCTTAGTGGCAAAGCAGGCTCAAGGCTGGGACACCCTCCTCCTGGGACCTGCTTTCCCGCAGGCTTTATTCCACCTTCCTCCTTGCAGTGGAAACTCGGGGCAGGAGGGAGCCCAGAGCACCTGGAGCAGCTTCAGGAACATCCCTTTGGAGTGGGAATAGAAAAAGTAACACCCAGGTTGGCCCCAACATCCAACCTTGCAAGTGTTTGTTTTTCATAGCAAGAGGCCAAGGGAGGGTGGAAATAATCCTGGGCTGGAGCGGGTTATTAAACATCAGCTTGGGGCAGCAATGGGCTGTGAGTAGCTGCTTCAGGTGCTTGTAGGAGGGAAAGTCCCAGCTCTTCCCCTGCAGAGAAAAGGTGGAAAAGGAGCCCCCAGTGCTCTCAATCCGCAAGCAAAAATAAACCAAGAAAAGGGCCATTCGGGCAGCGAGCAGAGGCTGCACTTCCCCCAGGAAGGGGTTTTGGTGCTGCTTATGGGTGCCCTGTCTGGTGCCACGCATCGAGCTGGAGCAGAGCTGCTGGTGGCCAGGCAAGGGCTGCTGTGTGTGGCTGTCCATGTAACTGCACATCTGTGCATGTAACTGCACATCTGCAGCTGTGCATGTGGCTGCATATTTGGGTGTGCGTTTGTGCATGTGCTTGTGCACATGTGTGTAGCTGTGTGTGCTTGTGCAAACCCTTTGGTTGGGGTGGAAGATTCAGAGCTGAGTCCTGTCCTCAGCAAGTCCCTTCCCTGCCTTGGGGACACCTTGTCCCCTTTGTCTCCCCTTTCCTTGCTGCCTCGCTGTCTGTGGTGCCCCTGTCCCCCTGAGTCGCCATCAGCCCTGGCCTGGAGCAGATGGGTGCTGTGGGGCTGCCCCACATCTCCTTGCAGCTCCCGCCCAGGGACTCCGGGCCCCTTGGCAGCATCCGTGCAGGAAGAGGGACGTTTCTGGAGCAGGGTTGGGACATGGTGCCTCAGCGGTCGCAGCAGCAGCGCTGCGAGTTCAAGGTGGGATCCTTTATGGAGCAACCAGCTTCCCAGCCCTTCCCGACTGCCCAGGCTCTTCCCAGATTTCCAAGGGCTGTTGGAGATGCGCTGCTTCGCAGGCTGATCCCAGTGCCAGCATATTCCCAGGGTTGTGGGCCTTGGTGCCGGCCCCAAGCAGCCAGCAGAGACACTGAGGAGAGCAAATCTTCAGCCCCAAAATGTGGCTCGGTGGCCGGTCGCCTCCAGGGAAGAGGAAGATGTGGGAAAAATCAACGGGAATCTCCAAGTGCTTTGTGGAAGCTTTGGGGATGTTCATGACCGCGGTGGTTCTTCGCTAAGCCTGGGATTTTGCCCTATGTCCTGGCCGTGCCGCCAGCCCCCACGGAGGAGCAATAATCCGGTCCCTTCTGTTCACTTGGGAAATGCTGGTGTTAACAGCAGAGGCACCTGTGGTGCTGAAGGGAGTGCGCAGGGGCTTCCTCCTCCTCCTCTTCGTCCCCTAACAAAACTGCTGCCTCCTTAAGGGCTTCTGCCTGTGCCTTCCTCTGCACCATCCTGCCTCTCTCCGCTCTTCCCCCTCCGTTAGCTCTTTGCTCTGGTACTTCCAGCTGCATCCTCTCCCGGAGGAGCAGGAGAGGAAAAACCCACCCTTGGGTGCAGACAGATGTGAAACACTGAGTTAAGGACTCAGGGGAAGGAAGAAAAGGAGGGGAGGAAAATGTGCAGATAGATTTGCAAATCCATTTGCAAATTGGATTGGGAGGATCCCAAAGGAAAAGATGGGAGCCCATGGAGGAGCTGCCTGTGGTTTGCTCCATGGTCGGAGTTCATTCGGTGCTACCCCATTTGTCCCAACATCTCCCGGTTGCCCCCTTGGAGCCTGTCCCAAAGGGCTGTCTGAATGGGCTCCAGCTGCCTGCTCTGCGCTTGGGATGGAGGCCTTTCCCCTGGGATCGCCTTACCCATTCTCAGGTAAACGGGTGCCTTATCCAGAAAGAAAGAAAAAACATTAAAAGGCCATTTCAGGCTCACAAGGAACTGCCGCTGGGGCCTGCGTGTAGCCCGCCGAGGCCTCGCTGCTTTATTGCAATGAATCCCGCAGCAGTGAGGGGGGAAATCCTCTTCCTGCAGAGTCCCCGAGTGGTTGGGATGTTCGGCAGTTGTGGTGCCTGTGGGAGGGGCAGCTCCCAGGCCCCCCATTGCTCCCAAGGGGTCTGTGGGGTTTTGCGGGGGACAGGGGTGGTGTTGCAGGCCGGTGCTCCCTCCCCGGCCCTTGGCGAAGGTCAGGCAGGGCTGGGGTGGGTGGGGGACGGAGGATCCTGCTGTCCCTGGGGTGAGGGGGCTGCTCCAGGCCCCCCAGTAGCCCCAGGCAGGACTGGAGTGGGGGGGTTGGGGCTGCAGAAAGGGCTTTGCTGAGACCTGCGGAAATAAATCTGCCCCCTTCAATGGGGCTTCCCCGGGGCCCGCAGGGACTGGGGGGTCCGGGGAGGGGCTGGGGGTGCTGCTCCCGCTCCCGTGTATCCCGGGGGCAGCGGCGCGGTCCCTTACCGTCCCGCCGCGGCGGTGGCCTCCGCAGTGGCTCCACACGGCTCCCGCGAGCGCGGCCACCCCCCGACGCAGCCGGCCCCCCCTTTGGCATTCACCGCGTGCCTTAATTGTGTGACATTAAATCAAGGTCCGCGGTGAACACGAAACGCTGGGGCCGAGGGCTGGGGGGGTGTGCGCCAGTCTCAACCGCCGTCGTCATTCGGTGTCCCCCTCCCCACGCCGAGCTGCCCCTGGTGCCTCCCCGGGGCTGGAGATGCCTCTTCTCCCAGCTGCAGGACCCCAGGGCTGTGAATCCCGTCTGTCCGGGCTCCTCGGCTGCATTAGGGCCAGGACTGGCGTTGCTGGGGTGGGGGGCACGTGCAGTACTGGGAGGAAAAACGGGTTTGGAGGTGATTGTGAGGGGAGCAGGACGGCACAGGTGGCAGATTGGGGCCGGGGTGTCTCCCCGCATCCCTAGAGATGAATCAGACACATCCCACCCCCTCACAGGGGTTACTACAGGAGTCTGGTGCAATCCTGCTTTCTGCCCCTTGCATTCCAGCACAGACCCCCCCCTCCTCTTCTCCACTCCGCGGAGAACATCCATGGGGCAGGGGGGAACAGAAGGGCTGGCAGGGAGCGCGATGCCGATGCCCCCAACCCAAGCCCATCCTGCAGGCCCCACTCGGCCGCTCGAGCGGAGGGTCTGGCTGCGGCCTTGGGGCTGCTGTTTCTACATGAGATAATGAGCAGATCCGCACTCAGAACCCTTTCCTGGCTGTCCTCACCTCCCCGGCTGTGATCAGACCACCCGCACCCTCAGAGCCATGGAAAAAGCCCCACCGGGGAAGCAGGGAGCATCTTCCTCCCAGCTTAAACTCTCCAGTGGGTCAAACTGGGAGGGATTTGGGGGACCGGTGGGGATTGTTTTGTAGCAGTGGGATTGGGAGGTCCTAAACTCGGAACATTTTTGGAAAGCCTGGGGGGTGTTGGAATGGGATGGGGGACCAACCCCCTGCAGCAGCCTCCCTTGCTAAAACCCCACCCGCTCTATTTCCACATGGAATGAAACCTTGTGAATAGTCAAAATGGCAGAAATCACCTCAAATTCCCCTCGCACGGCTCAGAGACTCCCTCTCCCCGCTCTTCCTGCCTGGGACCCGCTCCTTCCCAGCAGGACCAGACCCCTAGGGGCCAGCAGAGGCCGCACAAACTCGCTGCAGGTAATTCCAGCCCCTCTCTTTGCTCTCACATTTCAGTGCATCTCGTTTTATTTTATCCCCCTCCCGCTGCTCCCCACTGGGGATTTCGCACCCTCCCCTGGGCCGCACGGCGGGTTGTGGCCTCCCGTGTCCCGGCGCCGTGTAAAGGGATGGGGGGACTGGGGGGGGGGGGGGGGGGGGGGG
>JAWLRI010000039.1:2785092-2799113 GCA_034781795.1 Crypturellus tataupa
GGGGAAATAAAACGCGTCCCCCCCCCCCCCTCCCGCTTTTATTTTGTATTTTGAACTAATAAACCGCTGCTGGGATAAATTATTAAAATAAAATGATGGGCTCCTTCTCCATTCAGCGCAGGAGACTTCCTGAGCGCGATGTCAAGCTGGTGTCAAGCGCAGGTAAAGGCAGGGCCATGCTCGCGGCAACATGAACTTCAGGGACCGCGGGGAGCAGGGAAAATAAAGACACACCGCACGGCTCAGTACTGCCAACTTCAACTTTAATAATGAAACCATCACTTGCCCTTTCGGTAATAACTTTAAGGGGAAGACAATCTTCCCTATAAAAATAAAAACTAAACTTGTCAAAATTATAAATAGTTCAACGTTTGCTTGTTTTTTAAAAGACATACATTTTCATGTTTCCCTGCATCTCCCCCCATATCATTTAATCATTCTGGTACCATCGTACAATGAAATGAAAACAGCTTCGCAACACAGCCTTCATAGTTTAATTTGATGCTAAAATTAAAGAGAGAAAAACTGGTCAGACATGACCATTTCTTTTAAACTAAAGCTGTTGTAATTGCCAGTGTGTAAAAAAGAATAGTAATAATAAAGCCCACGCATGACAGCTTACAATAATTAACTGTGGACTAAGAAAATTAAAACGTAGTAAGTTTGTTTTGGTCATTCCCCTCTCCAATCAAAACCTGTAGTGCATACAACACTGATTGAGGTTTTTGGCTAATGTAAATGCAAATGTGCCCACTTAAAAAGACTGATAGTTTAGTTCAAGTAAAAACAAAATTCACATATTAATATACTCCATTTTTAGACTCAAACAGTGTTTAAATCAGAGCAACAAATGGTTCAATATTAACAGCGATAATGTAATGATAACATAGTTATGGGCAGATACATAAATTAAGTAGATCTTAACAGAATACCCATCAACATGCTGTTGTATTCATAGAAAAAACAAACTCTTAACAAAATATAAAAGCATTCCCTGAACCATTATAAAGTGTCTCACTTGAAGATAATGTTACTAACTCACACATGCATTACAATGTTACATGTGAAATTAAAAAAACAAACAAGATATGCCATATATATACCTTATAGTTAGTCCTACTCTTAATTTCTCTTAACACATTATGATTGTCTCATTAAGTTTTCAAATTCTTTCTGCAGAAGAGAAACAAAACTGAAGTGGTTTTTTTGATTTTTTTTTTTTTAAGTCTGTTACTAAGAAAAGGAAACAAAGGCACAATTACATCAAATTAGGAGGAAGAACAGAAGCATCTTGGAGTTTCATACAGTATCCATTAGATGTCACCAAAGTGTCAACAATTCCTTGGGAATTTACAAAGAACTTACTAAGACTGGAAAAAAAAAAACCCGCTGCTCTTAAATCCTTAGCATTATTTCTTTTTAACTCGTTAGTTTCCTTTCTGGCATAACGACTAAAGGTATCAGTTACTCAGATCTGCCTCATGCTTCTATTGCACACCCACTTCTTTGGTTTCCTTTGAACGTGCTTCTTTAGATAAATAACTCTGAAATAACAACAATTACGTTTACAGAAAAGTAAAAAGTTTCTTTTTCTTGCTACATTTTTCCTACTTTTAAATCAAGTAAATCAGCAGTCTACAGAGTTTGGTAATTGGTCGTTCAAATAAGAATTTTAAAACCATTAGGAAAAAAGACTGAATTACTAAAAGCAAAACTTATTAAACTCAGTCACCAACACAGCTAATAAATTCTAATTTCATGCTAAGCTGGGAACATGAATAAGAAATTCTACTTTCTTTGCCTGACTGAGCTTTCTCAAAAAGGAAGCAGAGGAAGATATTTCTGTCTTTCAAAGACAGTAACTTGAATTTGTCCAGCCTGAAAACGGATCACAGAGCCAGAGGAAAGATCTGACTTGCCATGAAGACCAACACGTCTGTAGTTATACTTTGACCTAAACCTTCCCACGGGCCGGGTGCTTCTCAGAGAGTCATCCGTGACTCTGTATTGTCCATATTTCGGAATTCAAGTAAACAGCCACTTACTGGTTTCGCTGCACTTGGCTACCCCCTCCTTGCATTTAGGAAACGGCTCCTCCGATAATGACCTGTACGTTGCCGCTCCATTTCCATTCTCCCTTACTTCTCCCCTCTCATTCCTTCCCATTTTGTCTATTAATTATTACTTTTCCAGTGTGGATTTATGCAATTAAAAAAAAAAAAAAAGCTAAAAACTTATTCACAATATTAAAACATCCTAAAACTTTACTCTTGTAAAATTAGTATTCTAACTTTCCTCTGTATAAATACTATTTCCATTTAAAACCAGTCCTTCTTTGTCAGCTCTTGCAGTCCTTCCTCAGCTCTCACCTTCTTTTCAACTTTCTCTATACCCTCTGCAGGATTTAAAGCCTTTCAAAAATTTCACAGAACAAGCCATAAAAATCTCACGTTTCCCACCTATAACAGTTTTCTCAAAAATTACACAGTAACTATCTGAAAACAGAAAGGTAGTGCAAATCAATTTTATCTCAAAGATAGTGCTCCAACTGATTCTCATCCTGACACTTTTATTCATTTGTAGCTGATCAATTTGCACGTCCTTACTTGTAAAGCTACCATTAAAGCAAAGAAGAAAAAAAAAATCTTATTTCATAGCATCCTAGAAAATTGATTACAGTTTCACAGCCTGCACCAAGTTAACTTGGGAAACTCTCTAGGCACATAGAGGGTTGCAAACTGATGTACAAACATGCAGAATCCCTTACTCGTGGGTGCAAGATGCTAAGAGACCTGGCTTATGGAACTAAGTCTATAGCAAAATTCAGGTACCCTAGCATCACAAATCAGTCTTCCGAATAAAGAAAACTACTCTTTACTGCTCTTTGTACACTGGGTTTGGCATGCTATATGGCATTTGGTAGCGTGCATTTTCCTGAGTGTGCTTTGGCCCCCTTTTAACCAGGCTTCCACACCCCACCAAGGGCTTCTTCAAGTTTGTCTCTGTAAGCTGCGTAGCGCTTCCTCAGCATCTGCAGCTGCTCGTTCTCCTCTTTGTCCAGTATGCGCAAGAAGTTCTGTAGCTCAGGCAGACTAAAAGCTTCCCACTGGAAAGAAAAAGGGAGGAAAAAAATAAAAAAGGACAAATGAGGTCAACAAGAAATACAAGAGTAATTTATACACATAGTACAAACAAAATATTTGTTTAAACGAAAAGCTAGCTACTCAGAACAGTGCAGAACTGAAAGAGCATCAGATACCTCCCCCCTTGCAAATCTCAGATCCTAAAACATGTTTTCGCATTTAAACTGTTTTTTGTTCTGTAACACTGAGTCAATCTAACTGTAGATAAAGGATTTACAAAAGGCACAAAATGAACATTGTGAGAAGAAAAAAGAAATCTTCCAAAATTTTAATGTACTACACAAAACAGTTACTTAGCAGGCAATTTTTAAATTGATTAACACTCCTTAATATCAAAAGTAGGAAACAAAAGCCTTGAACCTTGTGAGGAGTTTCATATGTACACAAGTAACCACTTTCCTATATTGTCTGTAACTGCCAACTATTGGACAACAAATGTAACAGTGTTTAGAGAATGAAATTTCCTACCAAATCTGCAACCTGGCCACATTTCACATATATAAAAGTTTCCATTCTACCATGTTTTGACAACTACTGAAACAGAAAGGATGTAGTATTCCTGCCACAGTAAATTTCACCTTTCTTAACCATTCCAACTTAAAACATTAAATATAGAGTAGCTTTTGTAATCAAGTTTTCCTTATTATTTTATTTTTATTATTTTAAATTAATCCTAACATGCAATGTCATTAGCATCTTTGTGATCCAAATTACCTGCTTGATCCAACAGGTATTTCACACGTAACTGAGGTAGAGGGATTTATAAGGGGAAAAAATAAAAAACAGATTCGTGCATAGTTTTTCATTTATTTATTTCAAAACAAATAACTAACCAAATAGGACACATTGAGAATCTGAAGGTAATCTACAAGCAGATTTACTGTTGCTTTTGGTTGACGTGTTCCCATTGCATATGCTGTGTATGTGTGCAAAAATGGACCCTCATTCAGTGTGAATCAAAGAGAAGGCCCTTCACCCATGATTGGAAACAACCTCCCTTCCCTACAACAAGCAAACCAGGAGTGCAACCTACCATAACTTCTCCAGTTTCATGCTCACGTAGAACAAAACTGAGCATCTCCGTCTGGGGCCCTGCCACCAAGCGCAGGTAGAGTGGATGCTCTCGGTCTGACAGCTTGCATGTATAAACTGCAGGGGAAGGAGGACAGTTATTGCCATGCTCAGAAACCAGATGTTTCAAGTGTTTGGAGTGGCTAATACTGGCTAATGTTCGAAATTTTAAAAGATTTGCATCTGGAGCCACAAAATTTACACAAACTCTGCACAGTGGTTTTGGGTAAAGGTTTTCAGACAAATATTCAGAAATTTGTTAGGAGGGGAAGCTGAGCGCAACATTGAAGGCAACAGTATGTTCAAATACGAATGAAATGACTTGTAGTCTGTGCAGCATGACATCTAACAGGGGAAGGAAAGAGGACGAAATACAACGCATCTGTTGCTATATATAAGCCTTTGAAAGATCAAAGTTACAGCACCACCACTCTGAAACCTCTTCACTGGAGATCTCGTATACAAAGTTTAGAGGAGAGCTCTGCCTGCCTTATGTGTCTGGCAGAAATTTTTAGCAGCTGACTGCTGCCAGTGCCCACTGAAGAAGCTAAATGCAAGAACAGCAAGTTGGCAAAGTGTCTTTTTCACTAACTTAGTATTTTTTTGCATCTTCTGGTATTTTCAGCCATACCAAACTCAAGCCCAGTGCAGGGAGAGCAGCAGGCACTGTGCAGCATTGGGAACAGCACGCGAAGGTCGGGCACGGGCCTCAAGGGCCACCTACCAGCGTACAGTCTCAGGGATAAGTGATACAAGTTTCTCTTTCTAGAAAATCTGTCCTGTAATTTAATCCCACAAACGTGCAGTATATTACTCTATTCCAATCTTAGGGCTCAACAGAGAGGGTATCTAAAGCGAAATGTAACAGACTGCAAGGCACAGATCAGCGTAGATGATTTAACGATCACTCCTGCTCCCAGCTCTATGAAATATTCCCTGTTCATTTGCACTTATCTTCACACTACTTTTCACCAGCCTGAGTATAAGAGAGCAAGACCATCCCATCTTTAGCCCAAATTTCTGCCCTGCTTATTTCAAGCATTCCTGTAACACAGCTCCCAATCCTAGCCACTCCACCCTCAAAATGCCACAGATTATCCTCTACCTTGGTCTTCCTTGTGACAGCGCTTATAAAGTGCAAACTTCGCAGGGTTGTCAGCCACCAAAAACTTTTTGAGCAAGGCCTCAATAACTTCACGGACAGTATTGGTGCTGCTGATGTGAAGTGTATTCACGTAGCCGTTTGGCAAGTAAAAAGCAGTCTCGTTATTGCTGTGAGCACATTTTCCTGGGTTCAGGGGAGACTGCACAGTGATAGGTCTGCATAGTTCCATCTGAACTTTGATGAAGCCAGTGTAAATCCCATTTGAGTTCTGCAGTAGGAAGACAAGCGTCAAACAGTTAAAATTAATAGTGACCAGTTATCTATTAATTGTCTCAAAAAAGAAAATCGCTGATTAAACATTATTGAGCTAGACGACATGAGGCACCCTGGATAAGCCTGACTATACGAAAATACATAGCAAAGATCTGTTCAGAAGGTAGTCATTCCCAGATGGTTTAGGACATAATATATTTTCTAAATTTGCTTATACCTGCAGCATCAGAAACAACTACTCGATTCCAGTTTGGTAAGCAGGTGCGTGTGAATTTTATTAGAACGGGTTGGAGCAGGTCTGGCTCAAACGAGTCCCAGACCCGGTCCACAATCCTCAGAAAAATCTCTATACACACATTCCATTCTGTGTCTTATGCAGGAGGGGTGCAGGGGAAAAAAATTCTCATCGTGCTGAAAAGCTGCAAGGCACAGTAAGCCTCCTATAGTAAATATTGTATGCTTAAAATTTTCTCATCGCTTGAACATCTTTATGAGAGAAATACTTGACAAGCATTTATTTATCCAAAAAGGTAAAGACAACTTCATATTTATCAGTTAAGTCATATTTTAGCATCAACTATAAATTTAAATGCATTAGCATTCCAAATCATATATAGATTTGCTCCTACTAGTTTTTTAATTCCATATAAAAAAAACTAAATGGATTACAAATATTTCAGATCCAAAATCTAACTTGCAGATCTAAAAAAGAGCCTGTAAAGTCATTAACCTACAGACAGCATGTATGAAAGATGCTAAGAATAAAATGATTCATGCACTATAAAGAACTACAAGTCAATGTTCCTATTATAAATCACAGGACTTTCATGCAAATCTTACCAAGGTCATCTTTAATTTATCAGTGACAGATGAGTTATAGCTTTGTATCTTCTCTTTAACTTCTTCTTTACTGAGATAAACGTGAGGTTCTCTCTCCTTCTGAACATCCTTCAAAACAACAAAGACAGCAGTCTTAGAAAACAAAATAAGAACCAATTCATGTGGCTTTGAACATGAGCATTCTTAGTGCAAATGATCATTATTTCACAGGGGCTCAACATACAATAATCATCTGTTCAGCAATGGAAGGGATTAACAAGCCAGACAAGTCTAATGAAACACTGGAACCGAATGGAGGCAGTTGAATCAACACACCCAAAACACTTGTGTCATTTTTTTGCCAACTGTTTTCGTTCAAATATTTATCAGCAGTTTATAAAACAACACAGCTCATTTCATGGCAGGGTTTGTTCATGCCAATGCTACTCAATATTGTTAAGAATAAGGTTACAAATTTCAGAAAGCATTACTTAGGGCACAAACAGTGAAGTATTTCCAACCAGACAAAGAACAGACACAAGAATAGCAGCACATATTAACAAGTGACACCAGTAATCTCTGAGCACGCCAGCAATGCAGGAGCATCTCTCCATTCCAGCACGACAGCCTGTTACACACAGGGTCACCGACTCCTACGGGAACCCTCACAAGTTAAGTCTGTAGCCACATCACATTACACCAAATTCACCTTTTCTTTTCAACCATAAAGACCCTACCGGATTTTTCAACGGTCTCTTTTATGAGCTCGCTACAGATTTTACATGCAGCAGTAAAACCAGTCCCTGGAGCTGGACTTTATCCAAACAAACATTTGTTCCCAATCCGCCTTACTCCAGCAAACTTGCGTTATAAATACACTCTGCTTTCTACCACTAGCACAAATGCCTTATATAGTAGGAAAGAGTTTAGCTCTCAGCTTTAATGATTTAAGACACCACTTAGAAAAGGAGACTCGGAAGGCTCAAAGCCTTCAGGGTACATGTGAACACAGGAATACACACTCACTGTAGGAGACACTGCCAAGTGACAGCACTTCAGCCTGTCATTATAAGCACATCCTAGTGGAGCTCATCCTAAGAAAGGGCTTCCTTGGCTGCAGCAGCCTCTCCAAAACCACAGCAAGTGCCGTGCAGCTCTTGGTGCACCCCAAAGGCCTTTCAGGCCACCAGAACCGACCCCAAAGTCTGCGGAATCTATGGTGGAGCTGTTAGCTTTCACTTGTTGGAAAGAATTTGCAAAAATTGCTTCGGTCTCCTAATTTAAACCCAACTAGTTTTAGCTCTTTTCGGTTTAGATTTGCTTTTCCTATATGGTAGTTTGCTAAATGATATGCTACAGCTCGCTTTCCCAGAGCTATAAAAAGGCAGGCGTGGTCCGCACGGAGAGAAGGAGGCCAGAAAACCCAAATTCCCATCTGGGGTCAAATAGGTTTTTTTTGTTTGTTTGTTTGTGTGTGTGTGTGTGTGTTTGTCTTGCATGCAGAATGCTTAGCTCTATGCTGCAGACTAGGAAATGCAGGCAAACGAGACCACTTGTGAAACACAAGCCCAGGCTGACCTCTGCAAACACAACTCCTCCTGTGACTCCAGAGCACCCTGCACAGTAGCCAGCTCTACCACAAGCCTACACTGCCAATCTATTAGAAAATACCAGATCACTAAGAATCTGTCTTCTTTCTCACTAGAGAAATTAAGCTTTCTTATTCTTCTTTTCTCCGCACTCCCCAGCACTATCGCAGTAGCCACCAATACAGCTTTACCTGAACTTTTCACTTTATCTCCTCAGAGGCTCCCATAGCTTTGTAGCACTTTATCTGAGGCCAGCTGAATAGACAGAAAGAAAAAAGGCACAGAGAAACCAAGCCAAACAGCATTTTCTCCAAAATTACATGCTGTTGTTGCTTTCACACTTAAAATATCCCCAGTAAGAGCCCAGAAGTAGGAACACTCTAAACGCTACCTCAGATAAGGGGGGGGTGTTTGGGGAGAACTCAGCAGCGGATGCCAGCGGCCACGTGCTGCCCACAGGAACAAGTTGTTCGCTCACGTTGAGGAATCCCAGCTCCTACCTGTAAAGGAGCTGGTCTTTATGGCTGCAGCCAAGCCCTGCCACACAAACACCAGCCAAAACTCTTCTTCTGGAGGCTCAAGCAAGTCGGGGAGTTTGTGTCGCCCCCATCTGCTACTAATGATGCTGAACTCCCAATAACGACACCTCACTTGCAGTATCAGAATGACTCCACTGACTGTCACACCCTGATGACTGTCATGAGGACTGAGGTCACCCACAGCATCCATCGCCATCAACAGGAACCACTAATCGAGGCAAGAACAGACACGACCCGTTGTGATCCAGCCAGTCCCACGGGCTGCCAGGGAGGCAGGAGCTACAAGTGAAGCCCAAGCACGATGCCCGAGACAGTTTATTTCTGCTGGGTGACCCCTCGGTTGGTGCAGGTACCTCTGTAACGTGTATCATCCCCTTCTGCAGCCAGATGCGACTGCTGACTGAAAGCACTGTTGGAATTTCTGGCATCCTGCATCAACAGCAGAAGCCAGGGAATTCTGGCAAAGTCCAGTTTAGCACAGAGAAAACGAAGACCCCGTTTATGCAACAGTTTAGAGAACTGTAGTCTGTAGTACACTGCCAACAGATGCAGCTATAACTCATTCTTTAACCAACAAAGCCTCGCACGTTATTTTAATGGCATGAAGAGTATGCAAACCAACTGAAAAGGGGGGCAGGGGAAACTCCAGCTACACACACACCAAGGACATGCTCTAGGCAAGCCAAGCGAAGCCCTGGTCGGCAGACACCTGGGCCTACGGACCATCCCGCCACTCTCACACGGACTGAAGCGCCTAAATCCCATGTGGTTGCTGTCAGGGGACAGAGCCAGGCAGGAAATATCTCCATGACTCTGTTATGAACAAGAGAGCTCAGACCATGATGAGTCACTAGGCCAGTTGCTCTTGGTGAACGTCATGCCCCCAGATAACAGGCCCAGATTCGAGGCAATCTGGTGTTTTAGTTTTCCAAATTACTCTTTTCCAGCATACAAATGAACTTGCTGACAAGACAACTTACAGTTTTCCCCAAGAGCACTTTTGCCACTACAGCTTGATCTAGTCATATTCAGAGTTAAAATGAGTTAATGAACCTTCTTTGACCAGTATACTTAAAAGATGAGTGAGGGGGAAATTTGGAAAAACCTTGTTCCTCACAGTTCTCTTCGCTCCCATCCCATCAGTCACCTCCTAACCGGACTCGTTGAAGGAAGTGCCCTGCTTGCCCTGCTTCGGTTCCGCCGACTGAACTCCACTGTGTCACCTCCTGGGTGCTGCTCCGTGCTGCCGGGCGCTGCTCCCCACCGCCAGCACGTGGTGGGAGCGCCAGGATGGGCTGTACGTGCAGCCACCAAGCCCTCCCATGCCAGCTCAGAGGCAGCAGATTCACACCACAGCTCCCTGGCAAGTGCCCAGCGTGGGGGCCTTGCACAATACACAACACACGGACTTTGCAACGCTCTTTCTTCAGAAGTCAGTGCTGCTGCCGAGTTTCCTAAGCGCAGATCCCAACTCACATTGAGACAGGAGAGGGAGGTATCCGTGCGGGTAGTGTGGTGGCCCACACTGCGCCCTCTTCCCTCAGTCCCAGGTGCTGCTACACTCAACAAGGGCACTTTTGGTGCTGGAGAAAGGAAGTTTGTCTACAAAACAGCACACAAACATTTCCGTGTTGCTTTGTCCGCAACACAAAACCCGAGCCAGGGGCGGCTTGCCCATCGGCCAGGGCTAGAAGAGGCACCGGAGGCCACGATCAGTGTGGGTTGCTACCACGTCACCCTTCCCACCTCCCAGTCTGGTGAAGAATGTGCATTTTCCTCAGCAGAACTCCTGATCTCCTTCCATTCCCCGTTTTCATGTTATCTGGCATTTCCTCAGCCCAGCACAGATGCAGAAGACAAAAATAATCTTCAAAAGACAGCTGAGGACCTCAGAACCTGCGTGGGTGCTATCTTCAGGTCCAACGCACTAGCTCTGGTTAGTCTATTGCCTTCCTGTGAAAATCATGCTGTACTTTCCAACACACAGAGCACAGGCCACCAATGACCGTTTGTATTAAAACCATTCCCCAGGTCACCCAGAGCAACATTGGATTCGCACATGAAATTCCTAAGCAACAGCTGCCAAAGAGAAGGAGATGACGCAAGGGCTTTCCCTTCCCCAGGGGGGTAGCTGGTCTTTCATTTAAACTCTCGAGGCAATAGCTCTTCACAGATGAGCTTCCTCTCCACAAAAAGAACAAAATAATTTTCTCCTTACCCACTTTGTCCTCCTTCCCTCCACAACTCATTTATTTTATCATATATTTTTAGAGAAAAAGTGCTCTTTTTATATTTATGCACAGTTGAAGGTCCCCAGAGGCGGGTTCACTACAAACCCTCAAGGAGCAAAACTAAAACTACGCAGACCACAATTTAAATTAACTGCAAATCAAGTTGTTGTCCCAAAGAAGAAGAATCTTACGCCACACCTGGCACTTCTGTAAGGTTGTTGCCAAAGCCCAGTCCCAGGCAGCCAGCACGCTGCTGTGGGGCCAGGCTAGCGAAGGTTCACACAAGCATCTCAAGGAGATGCTGTTTTCCTCAGGAGAGATGCACAGCTCCCATAGGCTGCTACTACAGGCTTTTATTCAGGACGGATACACGAAGGCTTGTCTCCTCTATCTAACGTCCTGCTTCTATAAAACTTCCAGATGTCTAGTAAAGGTAAGCCTAAAAGAAATGTAGGAAAGTGTTTTTGCAAGAAATTTAAGGAATCGAAGATCTGGCGAGCTTCAAGACAACTTTTAAGCACTGTCCATTCCTACCCCAGCCCTCACACTCCATACTCATCCCAGATAAAGTGACCCTTGATTCAGTCACATCAACGAAGAATGACTGATCCTGCTCCGAGTAGGGACCGGGAAGAGTTTTTCATGTGAAGTGCTGAGACTTTGACAAATGAGAAATTCGGCCTAATCTCTCTCTCTATATATATACACAGAGAGAGCAAGACAGCTAATGTATCTTACTTAAATCCTTTCTTTAATGCAAACATGACATAACTAAGAGCGCTATCATAGACACAAAAAAGCCAAAATTTTGGGAGCAGAGAAGACAAGAGAAAGAAGGCAGAGAGGACCCTCTGGTCCCAAGGAGGTTCCTGCTCCTTCCCCACGAAAAAAGGCTTTAGTCTCCTTACAACCCACCAGCATTCCCACAGGACAGCAGTCAAAACCTTGCAATTAAATTTTTTGAAATAAACTCATTGCTTTGCCCCCATGCCAGCTCTCCCGAGAGCAGGGGCAGCTGCTGCCTCCAGCCAGGGATGGGTCCGTGCCCAGGTGAAGACACTGGGAATGTCCCTCCACAAATAGCCACCTGGATATGGCAGAGACAAGGCCACCTTCTTCTAAGCCAACAGCATGTGGTGCCCCTGCGTTGCACCTCTGTGATTTTATACACCATAATCCACCCCCATCTCTGTGATTTTATATACCATGATTCCCCGCCCATGACCCGCTCCTCGTTAGTCCTTTTAACATGTTGCTTTCCTTCCAACATAGCCAACATGGACACAGCCAATGCGTAGGTACTGTGAAATGAATGATAGAAAAAGGAACCTCTCTGTTTGTGCCATTAAATGAAATTTAAGCAGCAATGTTAAGTTTATCATGATCTCACCTCTGAAAACCCCTAGTTACATAGCTTGCCATACCCTATATGGCTGTACTTTAACTACTGGCACACAACCCAGTTTTAAAAAGTCAGTCGTCTGTTTGGAGTCTGAAAACCGAGTGTATGAGGAATAGAATCCGAGGCCGGCGTTGGACTTTATCCCCAAAGACAGCAGGTTGGAGGCAGATTTATGGTCTTTCTCACATTCTGATATATTTTTAAAGCAATTCCTTACATGATTTTAAGCAACATTTCACATGCATTTCAGTTTGGAAATTTCAATTAAACAAGATCTAAGAACCAAAAACAAACAATAAGCTCCTGTAGCCTGCAGAAAGAACGTGAGCTTTGAAAACTGGTTATTTAGATAGATAGGGGACTTAATGAAGTAAAATGGATTAGCACTCTCTTTGTAGCCCCCACATCAAAATCTAGCTTTTAGCAGACACGGTTTTACCATGCCATTAGGAAACAAGCTTATACAAGATATTATCTAGAAATCTAATTAGTATGCCTTGAAAATAAGGTGAAGTGTTTTCGGAAGCCCAAGTTACTCATCCAGTTAGCAATCTGACACTCTGGTAACGTTAGGAGCCTGTCTCATTATATCACAGTACTTGGATGTGAACCTGAAATGCAAGAACTCAGCACTCTCAATCTAACACAAAGCTGGGAAACACTGCTTGAAAGGACAAACGCCGTGGTTTTCAAGTACGTTTATCTCTGCTTTGCCTAAAAATTGGAACTGGAAACCAACCAGCAGTTCCTAGGGAAGTACACGGTTGGGAGAGCAAGCCACATGCTCAGCAAAGTGACAGGCAGTTTTTTGCCCCATGAGCATTGCTGGTATTTCTCAAGCCTGGGGCAAGTTCAGTCATGAGCCCTGTCTGAGCAGAAGCCGGTATCTACGTGGAAGCCCTTTGCCAGGTGCAATTCCATTTTCTCCTGTAGCTAAACCCAGGAGGTGAACGCTGGTCTAAGCAAAATATATTAAGCAACACACACATAAGTACGTGTGTGTGTGTGTGTGTGTGTGTGTGTGTGTGTGTGTGTGTGTGTGTGTGTGTGTGTGTGTGTATACACACCCCAAAACCTGCTCATACCAAGAAAAGTAGCTACTTTCTAACCAGGCCCCGCTTTAGGTTATGTTAGAAATGGTCAGTGTGTACATGGTTGAGACTCCACCAACCCCAACCATTTTTGCTTGGATTCGTTCTCCTCGATTAGAAAAAATATCTTAAAATATTGTACAGTAACAATTTTAATCTTGGAAGCATCATGTAATACATGGGCTCCCCTGATAAAGCACATTCCTGACAGTTTCACTGACTACGGGTAGCTAGAACAAAAACGATGTTGTTTAAACAGATAGAGAGTCATCTGAAGCAAATATGGATTATGAGAGTAAGTTCCTGGTCTGGGAAGACATAGTTCCCTAAATGCTTCGGAGAAGTTACAGAATCTCTTTCAGATTGGGTCAGTCAGGTGCTGACCTCACATTTGAAACTTTCCAAAGGAAAAAGTCCCTGCTCTACCACATACACTTCTCAAAAAAATGCACAATATTAAAAAACAACAACAACAAAGCACAATTATTTATTTTTCAAATCAAATTTGCATTTTTAAAGGTTGTAAGTGCTTGAGCCATTTATTTAAAATAAAGAGACCATTACAGGATGTTCAAGTACCTGAGGGGTGATTGTAGGGAGGATGGGACCAGGCTCTTCTCTGTGGTGACCAGTGACAGGACGAGGGGTAATGGGTACAAGTTGAAACACAGGCAGTTCCACCTCCATGTGAGGAAGAACTTTCCTGTGAGGGTGACAGAGCCCTGGCACAGGCTGCCCAGAGAGGCTGTGGAGTCTCC
>JAWLRI010000039.1:2799213-2815071 GCA_034781795.1 Crypturellus tataupa
CTGTGCCCCGTGCTCTGGGTGTCCCTGCTGGAGCAGGGGGGTTGGACTAGGTGATCTCTAGAGGTCCCTTCCAACCTTAGCCATCCTGGGATTCTGTGATTCTGTGAACTTCCACAAAAATACTGCGAGAGGAACCTGTCTCCCTGGGCACTGAGCAGTCTCTTTAAAGGAATACCCAGATTAGGCGTTTCACAGCACACACAAACCAAGGGTGCAGCTCCACTCCTGCCCGCGTCTAGCACTTCCCTCTCTTGGAGGCCAGAAAACACAATTCCCAGCCACACTTCACTAACAGCTAACACCGTTCTGGCTGCTCTCTTGATATTAGCCCGTTTTACTGGAAATGGGAGAGGAGCCAAAACCCATTTCTGAAGAAGCTTAGTAGGATCACTACCTTCCATCTACTCCAACTCAATCTGCACTGGCCAAAATTCCATATTTTGAGGAGAGGGGCAAAGAGGCAGGGGCTGGACTAGGCTGTATCCAAGCTCCACAACAGTGTTACGTACACTGGCCTTCATGATAAAGCTTCATCTCTCTTTAATATTCTCACCTATAAGATGTCAAATACTGAAAAATAAATCAAAGAGCCCATTAAACCATTAGGTCTCTATCTGAAGGCTGCAGCGAGCAGGGATTTTGGACCAGCTGGGTTCCAACCGGAAGTTGGAATTTACCCAAGCTTCGGACTTGACTGCACTTCAAGGAGGAGACAGGCGCTGGGGAAGGCTCCACGCAGCCCTCGCTCCCTCCTCGCATCTTGCAGCAGCGCTGTTCTCCTGCGCACAGTTCGCTCGAGGGGCTAACTTGAGAAGACGGTGAAGCCAAGAGAGAGTGTGTGAGCCATTTATGCCACTAATACACTAACAACTGCAGTGCTGACACCTGGGAACACCGCTCCTCCTCAACCAGCTCAGTTTCCATCTCACGGCAAACAAGTCTGTCTCAGCGAGCTGTTGGAACCACTGCCCTCTAGTCCTAAAATTTTTTTTAAATGCCATCAACAAATCGGAATGGGATGATATCAGTATTATTAAGATCATTGTTAGCAGGACACGGCAGAGCGAGAACAGAGGAGGAGGAGGTCACGAGAGGCAGGCTTTGAGGGGAGGTGTGAGCAGAAGGCTTTAAAACATGGTTAATGGGCATGTCAGTGGAAAAGCTGGATAAACAAATTCTCCTCCTGAGGAAAGGTCAAGAGAAGAACACTTTGGCCGCACTGGGGAAAAGTGCCTGCTTGCTCCCAACCTGGTTCTGTGGCCCAGGGCCAAGCTCAAGGTATTTTGCCATACTGGAGAATGGTCACCAGGAAACTCAAGAAGGGGAGGGGGGAAAATACAGGCTTTGTTCTTAAGCAGCAAATTGGAGAACGTGTTGACTTTACAACAGAAAGTTCAAAAGTTGTTCTTTCTTCTTCCCAAACAGCTATTTCCCTGCTTTTATGGGCAGGAAGCTGCAGGCACAAGGAAACGCTGCTGCAACTCCACCTTTCCTTAGGCCCAGCTTACGTTTCAGGAAATGTAATCATGAAGCTCATGAGGACATGAGATCTGCTACAGCTGATACATGTTTCAGGTGGCAGGAGAAGATAGTCTCCTAAAATTTTTCCAGAGACTAGAAGGAAAAAAAAAAAAGGAATCAGAAGACTTTTACTAATGTTAAAGAGAATAGCTTGTTCAGGAGGAAATTGCACCCCCACACACTACAAGACACTCCCAGAGAACAGGAAATATTTAAAAGATGGGTTATCTTACAGGGGTACATGAGATAACTTGAAAAAAAAAGAAAAAAAAAAGACAGTATAATCAAAGTTCATTTACTTCTAAATAAAAGTTCCTAAAACATCACCATTCACCTTTAGAATATATTTCTATTTGTTAAATTTAAACCACTAGGAAGAATCTTGATGATTCCATGCAGGGGTGGGGGTGACCCTAAAACAAAACCAGTAACTTGATGTAAGCTCCAGTTTGACAGAATAAAACAAAATAAAAGCATCAAAAAATCTGACTGGAAACACAACATTTACGTTATGGACATGCCTACACACATACACATACAAATGTGTGTGCATATGTATTCATATGTGCATATACAATTTGAACTTGTGAAAATGTTCCGTCTTAGAAAAACCATGAAGATCATCAGCCACTGTCAGCATGCAGATTCCTACTTGCATACTAGAAGCCACACGTGGCGGGAAATACTTCAAGCAGCACTGGAAAACATGAAAACTCATCTGTGAGTTCTGCCAAGCCCCAAGTGCTGTAGATAGACGGGTCAGCAGACATCCCTTGGTTCTTCTGCTGAGCATTTGTAATATGGGTAAACTTGCACAGCATCCTGAAGGCAATGGAGGAGTGCAGAGAAGCTATTTGGGTTTTTTGACTACATTTAGCATCCAAACAACAATCTCTATCTCACTGAGCTGTATTTGGAATGCTGAAAGATAAGTAATACAGAAAGAAGTGCCATTTTTACATATAAGTTTCAAGGCCTCCTTGGGCTTCAGATAAAGTTCTCTCAAGATGGCAGAACTTGGTCCTTGATTATTAAGATAAATCATTAGTAAATCATAATGAAATCAGCACAGTTATTCAACCTAATGAATTAGGATTGCTCATTAGTAAACCCTAATTAAGGAAGCAGGGTTTCTCACAGAGCAGAGGTGCTATGTACACATGCTGATGTACATGTGTGCATACACATGCAGGAAAGACTCAACAAAATAGAGAATAGAAAAGAAACATGCTTCACATCAAAGTGCCGAAACGCTAGAACTTAAAGGGAACTTACTACATGTTTGTAATCCAATGTCTTTATAATTCAGTGGGAAGGAGCCAACCACAGCCCGCTGTAATATTCATGACTTCATGGAAAAAGCAGGGGTTTATAAACAAGCGAACTACAAAGGATTGCAAGCGAACGCTCACCCCGCGCACCTGCCTGGTGCAGGCACCACCACCTACCACGGCTGCTGCTTCTGCTGAGGCACCACGTGGGTGCCCGTAGCTGCCACGGCCGAAACCGGGCGAGAAACACTCACATCTTCCAGCGACGTGAATCACACGGAGCGCCCGTGACTAAGTCGCACTCACCTCCCATCTCTGCAGCCTGCTCACAATCACAGGCTGCTCTTCCCGCCCACACAGAGCACCTACATCCAACCCCATTTTCAAGTGCTTTGAATGGAAACCTTCTGCACATAAATATGGAGGCTGCTACAAAAGGCATGCTCTTATTTTAGTCATTTCAGTTGTTGCCAATCAAATAAGCAACTGATTCTCACCACAGAAGTGGATTTTTTCTAATTGTAATAATAATGCATAATAGACAAGCATGACTAGCTGACTGCTGTAACAGATACTCTGTGATCGTGTGATACTCCGTGAGCAGGAGAGACAACGATTTCCAAGAGGCAATCGAGTTCCAGCTGCCAGGCTATCTCAGAACTTGCAGTTATCAAATACTGACCTGCAGTTACCAAACACACTCGTATTTTCTTATGAGTGCCCATAATCTGGACTCCTGCCCCTTCTGGACTCTCTCTACAAACTACTACTGGCTAAGAGAACAATCTGTCAGTCCAACTGAAGATTCCTGGGAATAACCTGCAAAGGCACTGTAAACAGTTAAGCAAACCTTTATAAAAGGCCACGCACAACTCCGTATTTTATAACATCCTCTTAAACAGATATCTGAGACTGACTGTAAACTTAAACGTGAGAATGCTGAGATTCCGAGTGCAGAGATAATGTTGCTTAGTTATCAGGAATGCTGGCAACAGGATGCTAGAGTGGAACATTAACTTTTAAAACTTTTTTTTTTTCATTACAAAACCTTCCAGCTGTGGCTACTTAAGCCCAAAGAAGTCCCCCTGCAAACAGGGGTGCCGCTGCTTTCTATCATCACAACAGCTGTTTACAGAGCGTGACGTGTGTTCGTGGCCAGAGCCTCCCTGGTATTTGCTGTCTTGATCCAAACTGCTTCAGTGGCCCCGTGCCTGGTAGCTCTGCAAGCAGAAGTAGCTCTGGAATACAAAAAGCAGTGAGCAAATCCAGTATAGCAAGGTTGAAAATGAGGAATTTTATATAAGTCAGAGGAGCTGGAGAGCTCAACAATCATCATTTAGATTTAGAGTTTCTGTAGTACACAGCGCTCCTCCACATCCCCAGCAAGCTGAGAAACTCTAAACATGCAGCTTTCGTATTTGAAACCAGAGCCATAAAAACGCTACCACGGGACACCTGGCCCCTGAAGTGGCCTCTAATTTACTGTCTCTGCAGCTGGATCATGGGTAAACACTGTATTTTCCACTTTCCACTCAAATCAGGAATGAAGGGCCACCACAGATTTTGCTGAGAATACACACATAATTTTAAAGGGAAGAGGTTTAATCTGGCAGTCTTTAATTACATGCTAAGTGCTAAGCTTTAATAAGAATTTGAATACTGCCACTAAGTATTGGCTTTAAGCAAATCTCATTAGGAACATGGCTATGGCGAGTTATTAAAAATGTTTTCTAAACACAAACATAGCCCATATTCAAGAGTCAAACTGGCAACAATAATTTTAAAGTAGATCAAGCAGAACACGACCCATCAGCTCTGTGGTTGAACCTAAGCAAACCAAGATGTATTGACAAAAACTGTAGCAGAGAGCAACAGTTCCTTTTTCAGATGATCATAACTTTCATGAAACTTTGATCAACTTTAATGCTGGGGTTGAGGTTCACAATACTATATATTAAGAAGACATTTTTCCCCTTTCAAACCCGTCATCAAAATTGCTCAATAGGGTTTGCTGAGTCCTGGCCATGTGCAACTAAAGTGATCACAAGCCAGATGTGTGCATTCTCCATGCTGTAAAGTGTGCTCAGAGGTTGCATCAGAAATTGTACAGATGCGGGACAGTGGGAAGAGACTTAAACAGCCAAGTCTCGCCCTACACGCGGCCTTGGCTGCAAGACGAGCAGTCCCTAAGTCAGCCACTGGTTCACCTAGGTTCCAAAGCAACCAGAGTAACTCACAGAAGAAGAAAACCTGAAGTCACAGGAGGCTGGAAACCCTCTCCCAGAACCTCGCTGTAGCTGCCCTATTTCTCTGTGCTTCGCCGGGCATCTGCTGTGCAAGACAATGCTCCAACTGACTTTTCTTTCGAATCAGTCCCTATGTTCAGCTTGCAGCACAGAACGAGAACAATTTCACTGCAATCAGAGAGAAAAAAGGTGCAAGTACCCAAGCTAAGCCTGGCTATCCAAGGTGCCTGCAGGCAGCACCAGCACAAAGCCTGGGACAAATAGCGATGAATGACATGATCCAACCCTGACACAAAAGCAACTGTTTAACCTCAGAAGCATCCACCGTTTGCACGGGAGGAAAAGCTGTTGACATGTTGCTATTGGAAGGCATATTCACAAACATTTTGTGAAATACCATAGGGGAAAAAAAATCCACGCTGAAACGATTAATTTTTCTTTTAAAACAAACTGTGAGAATTGTGCAGGAAAAATATGGCTTTTTGCCATATATTCAATAATAAAAAGGGGAGAGACTCATCAAGATTAGCATCATACGCTCTGTGCAGTGGATGAGGCAAAAACTCTGTGGGAGGGATACTGGCAAGCAGTAACGCAATTAAAAAACACAGTTTAACCCAGAAAGGAGCAATAACTCTGGCATTTCCAAGCTAGTGACAACCCGACTTAGCAATTCAAAAAAAAAAAAAAAATCACTTTATTGTGGTCATCTATACTAAGAATTACTTTATCACATGGAAAGTCCAATCCAGAATTCAAGTTCTGTGGAACAAGGTTTCATCAAAAAATAAATAAAAAATAAAAAGGCCAGGATGTTTTCAGATTAGAACAGCTACACATTACACAACCATGCCCTGGCTTATACATATATACACACATATATTTACTTGTATATATAGACCTAACCAAGTATTTCTTAAAATAGACTACAACATACTCATTGTTTTAAACAGATTTTTTCAAAAACTCTCTTGCAGGAAGAGGTTATTCAGCTTGTTGCATGAACAGTGTTAAAATACTACACTTTACTAAGGATGTTTTGTGCAGTTAGTACTTACACAGCTGTTTCTGATTAAACACGGCCACCACAGTCACCTCCTGCTCTGCACCAAGGCTAAGTCATCCTGCTCCTCTCCAGGGCAGGACCAGGGTGTCCTCCAACTGCCAGACCAGTCACTCCCTCAACTTGGGGGTTCCACTTTTTCCTCTTCTATTTCAGTTTCAGGAACAATTTGTCACTACAGCTCTTGAATCCAAAGTCAGATTCAGATAATAGTCTTATTTAACAGTAATACATACTTAAGAGTAATGGCTTTACTACTAAAAACACCCTCAACTTGTTTCGGAGTTCTGTCAGAAGTCCCAGAGAGCAGCTCGTTACACAGGTTTTCTCTTGTCTTGCCAAGACAGAAAACATTTTGGAGAGTACTACTTCAGAGGTGCCAGGCACAAACACCCGCCACATTAACAGACCTCTCCACCCTGGTGGAGTCCCAAGTAACACGACCAGCTGCACAAAAACCAGTCCTTGCTTCAACTAGAGAGCAAGGACTGTTCCTAGCAAGAAGTTCCTATTTGTGTCCAAATAGGAACTTCTGAAAGTTGAGCTGAGTTTCATTCTGGCAGGTCAAGAGAGAACTGCAAATATCATACACTCAGGGAACGTGAGAGCACATATCTGGTCTGGGCAAAATAAGGAGCAAAAATTGCTTGCTGCATTAAAAACCTTCAAGGGGGACAGACCTGTATTCCCTAAAACCTGCCACAACTGGGATGAGCAGCAGCAGCAGCTTCTAGAGGAGCTAGTTCTGGTAGAAACAAGGAGAGGTATAGGAAGTCCACAACACATATAGCCTCATCTAAGCGGAGAGAGCAGATCAAGATCTCTGCCATCTCTTGCTGCAAGGGTGGGAGAAAAACGTGTTTAAAGGATGATAAAGACAGTCCAGGTAGAGCTCAACTGCCACTGTCCGGTCGAGAGTTCACAACCGCATTCAGGTTCCCTGGGGGTAACAAGATACTGCACGGAGCCAACGTGCCAGGATACCCTTCCCAGGCAAGCCGAAAGCAGAGTCTGGTAGCGAACAGGACAGCGCTGGTGCTCCTGGGTGCTGCAAGGACAAAACCTGACCTGGGCAGGAACCTGCACTCAATTCTTCATGTACTGAGATACATATATTTATGTATAAATACACACACATATACACACAAATATGTATGTAATACATGTGTGTGTATATACACATATACGTATTATATATACGTATAGCCTGAAGTTAGTCAGCAGAGTTCATTCCCTTATTGCAAGGCAGGTATTCTCCTCACTGAAACGAGTACTAGTAAGAAAAGCGAGTGCAGAATCTGCAGGAACCTCCTGCATATGATGTATGTTAAAATATGTAAGATTCTGTAAAAACCCATGTGGATACTTGACATTTACAGCAATTCCCTAACCTGAGTAATAAAAATAATTTTACTAGTAGAGGCAAAGAACACTACAGAAAAAGGAAAATGAAGGAAATGCATTTTTGCTTATTTTTTTCCAGAAATTTCCATTGATAAGGAGGCTGTAGGGAAAAATATTCCCATAGTACTTTCAAACGAGTAAGAACTGCCTTAAAGATTCCCACCATCTGTTGCAGTTTACACCAGAGATCTATTTTAAAGCACACACACACCCCGCCGGGCATGCTGCTCCTCTCTTGGGCCTCTCTTGTCTGAGTCAGGGAATTCGGCCTTGAGGAGCACGGATTCCCGCTGCACGCCAAGGAGTTAGATAAAATGGAAGACATGAGAGTTCCTGCATCTTACAGTCAGTGAGCATCCCCGAGCACTTTGCAAGGTCTGCCACTGCCCTCATTTTGCTCCCATCCCCGTTCGGCACAGTCATACAGAAAAGCCTTGCGCTGCTACAAGCCTCGCAGGAATTAAAATGCCACCCTGAATGCCTGTGAGGGAAGAGGGGGCTATGCCAAGGGGGTAATGCTGCTCCAAGCGCCTGCCAGCAGGGCAGAAGGGCAGTTCCCCCTGCCTGCAGGCGGTAGAGGGAAGAGGAGATGGAAACACCATTTTTCACATTTCATGGCCACCCTTGGCATAGTCAGCTCTATACCCGGCTGCTCGGAGCAGGCCTGGGGAAGCCCAAGGGCAGGCAAGTTAAACCTCTGATACGGCTGCACCAACACCGTAAGAGAGACAAGGCTCCTGCCACTTCTTCTGGGTGAAGAAGCAAACAAACAAACAAACAAAACAAAAAAAAAAAAAACACCAAATCTAGTGGCCTCCTACACACCTCTGAAATCCAGACTTTGTGATAGTGAACTAGCTTATTGCCTGTGGGGATAGAAAGAGAGCACAGATGGGCCTCACCTACCCAGCAAGGAGTCCTCCATGAGGAGCCAGACAGAAATACTGGCACGTGGGGTGAGGGAAGCAGCTACAGAGAGAACCTGCCTGGGGGGCAGAAGCGAGATGGGAAGCAGGTCCGTGGCTGTTATCTGCCAGGGAGGAGGAGCAGCAGCTGCGGGAGGCGCCAGGGATGATTAAAGATGCGGCTCAGGGGCAGCAGGGCAGGGAGGCGAGGCAGATCCGCGCCCCTGCTGAGTCAGTGCAGCGGGACGGGACGGGCGACGCTTGGGCAGGGCAGCCGTCCGCGTCACGACATGGGTGGAAGTGCTCACAGGGAGCGAGACACAGGCCCAAGGACCTGGGAATGAATGCTGGGCAGGCCAGGCCAGCAGATGCTTCTCCTCAACTCGGTTTAAGGACTGAGCTTAAGAGCTGCCTGGTTTTGCACTGTGTCCTTTGCCGTCCCTCCGGCAGCTGCTGCCTTGCTGCCCCTGCGCACACAGGAGGTAGCTACAGCAGCCTGCAAAAACATCACAGCGCTCCTCCTTTCCCTAAGGAGGATTCACACTGCATAACAAGGGGAAAAAAGGAAAGGGAGGAAAAGAAGAGCCGACTCCAACTTGTCAGCAGGCTGGCAGGTCAAGTAGCAGACCTTGCTCAGTCCTACAATACACTAGGTAAAAAGAAAAGCGGAAGCAGCAAAGCTTGGTGACTTAGCTCACTCAGTTGCCACTAAAGCCAAGAGGTACAAAACAGAAACACCCTTCTACAGCTGTAAGAGTTAAGGACATCAAAGGTGCATGTCAAAAGGATCAGAAAGCAGATTCTTCTGCAATGGAGGTGCACTTAAATTCATCCAATAGCTCCCAAAGTCTGGAGGCAGCTGTTACTCCTACAGTTCCCATACCTGCTCAAAGCCATCAGCTGTCACTTCAAACTCGAGCAGTCCCAAGCAAGGGTGCTCCTGCTGCTACACACAAAGCCAGATTCCCAAAAAGCAGTGTTGCCAGGTCAGTTTTATTTGAAAGTCCCTGTCTCTAAAGCTAAGATGTTTTAGGAAGCACGTTTGCTGAAGAATAGCTAAGAGTAGGACCAAACTGGGACGTACAGAGCTCAAATGCTATTTCCAAATTAACTTTCATTGCAACATCATATTCAACCAGTGAGAATATGGAAAAGGCTTTTTTGAACTTGAAGAACCTGAGGCTTAATTTTTATAAGTGCTTCATCAACTTCTTCTGAAGGTGCAGGACTACAGAGAGTTACGCCAAAGATTAAAAACATCCTTTAATCCTTTCCAAAGAAGACAAACCAGTAACAACTTACTTGCACAGTACTAAGTTCAAAAGGACTATGAACTTAGAAGTTCATCCTTAAAAGCCGGTCTTTATGTTTAATGAATGATTAGACTTCAACAACAACATAAGGTGCCATTCTTACTAGGTGTCATTTGCATTGGCAAACATGAACCACAAACATACAGAAAACACCACACGGTAGCTATGTCTTGTGTCGTGATTTAAAATGAAAAAGATAGGTTTCTTGCCATTTTCAACATTACCGATGCTTGGTTAAATTTTTCTAAAATAATTTATTTCAGCCTGACACTCAAGACTAGCCATAGAGAAGATTGATTGCACTTGCAAGAATCAATTTTCTTGCTTATGAGATGACTTTAATGGAATCATTAAGTCCCTGTATTAGAATATCAATTCAGACTTGCAAGGGAATTCACTTTTCAAAGAGAAACACTTAGCCATTAAACCTTTCCAGATGAAAACTAATGCCTGCAGACTTGAAGCTGTGCATCCCAGTTAATATTTCCCAAAAGCAAATAATTCAAAACTGAAGCTACAATTTATTTTATTGATGTTCAAACTTGAGAACAGTAGGCAGTACTACATGCTGTAAAACATGACTTGAAGCCACCATTTGAAAAGAAATTTGATTTTTTAATTTTTTTTTTAGCATTACATAGTCAATATGATGCTATGGGGAGTAGGAGGATAGCCTGGGGTTCTGCGGGTAACAAAGAGAGGGGAAGCACTGGCAGTTGACTTTTGCAGATGGGACGTTAGCTATTGCCACAATGTCAAACACCCTAAAACATTATTTCTGGGTTTCTGGTTTGCTCTTTCTTAAAAGTCAGGTACTAACAGAACGGGAAAGGCAACATGTCCTGATTTTCACAGGAATCCTTAACCTAGCTGTGTTCTCCAAGGAGAGTCTGTATTCCACTGAGAGCACATTTTTGAGTGCTACCTGATCAAATTAGTAAGCCAAAAACTCAGCATATACAAGGTTAAACCTAGAGGTCAGATCCCAAACGAGATTCAGTTTTCACATGCCACTTCCATGGGTTTCGAAAGCAGCAGAAAGCCTCAAAACATCAACGTGCACCTTCAGGCTTGGACTCGCCCCAACCTTCTCTAGTTGCCGGCGTCGCTGAGGCCGGCGGCACCGGGGCAGCCTGGAGCCACCTCCATAGCTCCCCTGCAAGCAGAACATGCAGCTCCTCCACAGCCAGAGCCAGCCAACACCAACTCTTGGGCCAGGGGCAGCTGCCATCTCAGCCAGACAAGCGCCATCCTCTGAAGAGACTCAGTCCTATGGAAAAAGGCTGCCTGAAGTGACACGAATGCCCCTGTGCCCTACAGAAGTGCCCAGATTAGTTTTGCAAATTCCAAAATATTAATACACTCCCTCAGAAAGGGACACGCTTAATGAATCTAAACACAAGCTCACACACCCAGCCTTTGACAGGTAACATTAAAAACAAATACTACTAGAAACAAATCATGGGAAATGCTTATCCAGTGAGTATTTCAGAAGCACAGAAGTGCAAATGTCTTTCCTTCCACATTCAGAAGTAGTATTTCCTTTATTAACCTTTCTAATCAGACTTAATGGTCAAATTTTCTATTGTGCTTCATGCATTTGCTATAAATTATTTGTTTATAGCCCATTCTCTGAAAGTCCTCTTATGCAAATGGTCAGTTTTGACAGTAAAGCAGCACATCCTTAATGCAAAAGGAAGCACAGTTATAAAAGGAAAGCATGCAGAAATACTGAAATTCAGTTAGACAGTAAACTTGGATATTCTGTTATTCCATTCAAAACCACCCTCCTGCTTTAATGTATTTTTACTGATACTTCCAAGACTTGATAGCCTCTGAAGTTTACTAGAACTTTAAAGTACAATAAAAACAAGGTAAGAATTTCACATATTTCTGATCAACTTGCTGCTAAGAGCAAACATTTCCCATCTTAGCTGGGCCACGCAAATGCAATCAGGCTTTCAGAATTACAAAGAACTCAATGGGGGTTTCCAAAGATTAAGGTCATAAAAGTAGTAAAGAAAAAGTAGCAACCTTTGCCTTCATGTATGGTCTCTATTGCATATGAGTAGGTCATAAATACACTTCCTATCAACAAATCTTCCCCTTTCTCCCTTAAAATAGAGGCGATTGCATCAAATGGAAGGACATTCTGCACTTTTGTTTGTAAGCCACAAAGTCCTCAATTGGGACCTGCTTACATCAGTTGCCTAGCAAAAAAAAAAAAAGTGTGTATATGTCAGGGCAAGGGTGATAAAAATTTATTTAGTTCAGACAAGTGCAAAAAGAGAGTCATTTTTTTTCACTTCACTTTATTCTGGAAAAGACTAATGTGATTAAGAGAGATTTGTAGATTTGATCCCTTTTTCCTAATGGAAGATTTTCTAGGGTTTGCTCCATCTGGGGATAGGTAGCGTGCCAAGGAGCCCTTTGGTTTCTGCCATATACAGAGAAAAGGGCCAGTGTGTAGGTTCACAGCAAGTATTTGAGGGTCATTTAATGTACTGACTAGCAGCCATTTAAGTTGTTACTGAGAATTAGTGTTACAGAAGTTAGACTATTTCTTAAAAAGAACAACAAAAACATTTTTGTCTCAGTGACTTAAAATTAAAGAAAAAAGAAAGCCATCACCTGGGTTGAGGGTGAAAGAACAAACACGAACTGAACAAGATCTCCTTGAAAGAGCAGTTTTTAACTGCATATGCTTTGCAACAAAGGAGAAAGGATTTGCAACAGGGCAGAGCCACAACTGCATGGGCATTTGCTAAGTAGGTCTGTGTATTCTGCCGTGCAGAATAATAAAAACTCACAAGATAAGCGCTGCAGCCGCACACGGCCTGGACACCTTCCCAGAATTCAGGTCATAAGCAAAGACTCTCATAAGCAAGTACAGCTGCCAGAGCAAACACTTCCACACAACGGCTCTGCATTTACCGTCTAGCCACAAGTTAAACCACACACTTCTACCAGCAAAAAGGCCACACAAAACTGTAGTCAGGGGGAGCAACTTTGTGAGCTTCAGTCACTCACTTCCATGCAACACCCAAGCTCCAATATATGCTCAACTCAATATATGCTTAACATACTCCAACGTGTTAGCTTAAAACACTTTTACATTTATTTGCTTCTACATTTATTTTCATTACGGCTCTGTATCCTGAAGTCTGCTGGGGAGTCAGCTGGACTCCAGCGCAGCTGCATTCTGATAAGCAGAGGTGCAAGTTCAGCCTCAAACTACACAGGAACACTCCTTTCATCCTACAAAGGAAGGTGAGGGTCTAACACTCATCCCTGCCGAAGACCAGCAATGAGGGGCTAACGTTTAACAACCTGCGCATTTGCAGATCTTTCAGGGAACTGCAGCCAGGAGAGATCTGATTTAACGATCAGCATTGCCTGTGAACAGGCTCACCTTGGAGGCAGCTTGCTAAGCGGTATAAGCGAGCATCTTGTGAAAGGCACCTGCCTTTGTGCACAGCCGGGGCCCTTTCCTGACCTCTTGGGGCATGGCAGACCCCAAGGAAGCCGTTTAAGAGGACACACAAAATAATACAGGCTGAATTGATGGTATCAGCTCAAAGCCGGTCCAGCCAGTCCTAAGAAGCAAATAAAACAGACAGTGGAGGAAAAGATGGCAAAACAAATCCAGGCAAACCCACACATGCCAGGCGGCTCTCGCAGAGCACTAGCTGCTGCGCCCTGCGCTGCCAGGTGCCTTTTCTCTGCACTACCCAGCATCAACCTGGCCGAGTTCAGGTGTCCACAGCAGTCAGGCACCAGCTGACGCCCTGCTCCCGTCCCCAGAGAGCTCTGTGCCCTCCCGCCTGCTGCTCCTCAGCCCTTTGGACCTCTCACTCAACAGGGCCCTGCATCCTGCAGCCCAGCTCCAAGCGCCCCAGCCAGCCCACAGGAAACCCCGAGCCTCCTCCAGCCACGTGTCCTTCACTCAGGCAGGAATCTCCCTGGAATCTTGCAAGCAGCTCAGTAGGACAGACACCTTTTCGCAACCGCAGAGATACTGGGTTCATCTTTTCCAAAGCCCATCAGCAAAACCCCGGCCAGGCCTCCCTGTTAATGCTGGCACATCACAGGGGGTTTGGAAAGGGCATGCTCAAACAGAGTAATTTTGCACATTTTAAGCTTATTATTTTTCCTCACACTGATAGCATATACAACTGCAGCGTTTCTCATGACGCTGACTAGACCAGGACTACTTTACTGAGTCCTGTCCTGCCTTTCACCTCCAGTCTCACAGAATAAGTGATGCGGCCTTACAGTTTGACCAGGAGCTTACCAGGTGCTGCTCTCCCTTTGAAACAAGCAGAATACATGATTAAACAGCCAAGATGCTCAACTACCCTCAATTAACAATTAGATAAAAGTAGAGGAGGCATAAAGCCAGTCTTCTCTCTTTTCAGCAGTCCAACAGCAAAGCAAGATCTCCTGCAAAGAGGTGATATATTTTTTTCTCCTTGAGCAACTGTGGTGCTCCAAAAGCTGCCCACATTCACACTTGTGAAGACAGCACTAGTCACCTTGCCATATCATAGAAGTCTAAAATAAAAAGGTGGAATCCGTAGGCATCCGCAGCCACTACCACAGGCAGGTGGCTCCATCATAAAATCTCTGTATGGAGTGGCATGAAAATAAATACTGATGATACATTTGTCCAGCAGATTAAAGTCTTCCCAACCTTCCACCCAAACCAGGAAGCAGAAGAACCTACTTGCCGTTTTCAAAAACAAACAAAAAACAAGAGACTATTTATAGGCTTATGACTGCAATGGAATTTTTTACAATTTCTTGATACTGAAGTTATTCAAGGCACAGGAAACAGTGCAAGAACAGTGAAGCTATTTTAAATGTCATGCCACACCAAAAAGTTTGTTTCAATGTATTTAAAATATTGACCTCCCTTTTAATCTCTAAATGGATGAACTGACTTACAAAACCTGTTGAGGGAACAATCAAGAGATGAACAGAAGAGGAATAAGTTCTAGAAATACAGTAATACATTTATTTTTTAAATCAAAAGTCTGTAAATCCAAGGTTTACATTGCAATCCTATTTGGTACACTACTTCCCATCACATCCTGAAGCGTGAGCTCTTTTTTTCCATGCAGTAAACTCCACTGCTTTGTTCTTTGCTCATCTCCTTTCAGTACCATTACTCATGGAAGGGGACAGATAAATAAGTATGGGAATGAAGCCCCAGGACTTCCCCTGTAAATTTACCTGTGGCATTTTGATGGAGCCACCAGCTGGGAAGCCTGCCCAAAAGGTCTTGAGGCTTCACTGCAGGGTCTGCTGATGCCTGTCCTCTGAGTGAAGCCCATGAGGGGCTCTTGGCCATGCTGCCCACCGTGCACTGCTCCACACACCGCGGCAGCCCGGGCACTGCTCCTCACACAACTGCGTGGAGCTGGGGCAGGGCAGGGATGCGGCTGACTTCCCCGCTACGTCCTAGTGCTGCCGAAGAGCTGCCCCTGCTGCTCGGGTGCAGGCAGCTGTGCTGCCAAAGCGCCGCAACATCCCCGCCGCTGGAGTGTCACTGAGACACTACGGCCACAGACCATGCAAACTGCACAGGCCCCTCACACTCTGTCTTGTGACGGGTCACTTGTTCCTCGGGGCTGGGAGCATAAATCTAGGATGTGGAAGGGCCATCAGGTCGCATTTCTGACCAAAAACATATGCTGAGGCACAGCAGGCTTGTTTTTGACATAAATTACATCTTGGGAGCCAATCCGAGTGTGCACTATCAGATCTGTTATATGGACATTGCAACAAAAATGGAAGCGATATATGGCATGGTGATGAACCCTGAGGAAAATACTACACTACATATCAAATTGCAGATAACTTGTGCTGATAAGCAGTCTAATAAATAAGGGATATAATAACTTATAGCAGATTTAGAAATTTGTGAAAATGTAGTCACGGACCAAGCAGAAACTAGAGGAGAGAGAGGGCAGAGCAAGCACTGCCCAGGGATGTTTGTTTTGGTTCACCTTTGAAGACAAATGGGCTTGAACTGTGGCTCTAAGTTTCAGTGGGTCACTCCCACCACACTTCAAGCTTTTTTTTTTTTTTTTTTTTTTTTTGCGTTTTTGGGGGTGGTTTTGAATATTGCAA
>JAWLRI010000039.1:2815081-2826708 GCA_034781795.1 Crypturellus tataupa
ATTTTCATTGGGTCAATCCCACCACACTTAAAGGTTTTTTTTTTTTTTTTTTTTTTGGCTTGTTTGGAGGTGGTTTTGAATATTGCAAAGTCAGATGAAAGGAATACAAAAGGTTTGGATTTGTACAGGAAGGTAAAATTGAGGTTTGCTTGACAGCATATACTTAGGGAACGCAGCAGAGCGACAACGGTTCCCTGGAAGTACCAAAAACACTGCTCCATCCTAGCTCCAGGGAATGGCACTGCATTCCCGTTGACTGCACTTAGCACATTGCTTCATGTGACACTTCATACCTACAAGATAACGAAATACCAACACCAGTGCTGGCGGTGCTACTTCTAATAATACTGCTTTGCTGTCTTCTGTTTCTGCCTCGATTACTACCATCTGTGTAACTATCTGCTGAAACACGGTTTCTTCCTCTGCATCTTCAAGATCTCTCCCTCCAAAGATCAAAATTAGTCTATTACTTACAGAAGCAGGGGGTTAAATCCCAACATAACATATGTAGCATCTATCCCAAGTTCTCTATTCTGCACTATTCTGCTGTAAAAAAGTTATATGCTTTACTACATATTACAACATTTTTCAGATGTCGGCCATAAAGGCCTAGATCCAACTGTGCTCATTTTAGCATAGAACACTTGATTTAAATTCAAACAACAACAACAACAGGCAGCATCTTTGCATCTTTAGCACTTGATTCCCACAGCTGCCTCAGAGGTTACATCGAGCTGTGAATCACCAAGAAGCCTCCTAAGCTTCCCATCAACTTAGGCTGTCAAAACAAAATCACCAGGTTTTCTTTTTTATTGCAACACAGGGCTGCTTTTACAGAACATGCAATTTTATCATGCTTGTGATGCAAGCAGCTACTTTACTGAAGGCCTATTATCTTCACATCTCAAAAACTACATCTTCATATTCCAGTGGTAGCTAGAACTTTACAAATGCCTCGGGGGGGGGAAAAAAGTCACAAATCATTAAAATCAAGTATGCTTTGAAGAATATTTGGGGGTCTGTTTCTGGTGGTGGGGAAATATGTTCCTTTTATTTTTTTAATTAAATCAGCTGTGAGTTTTAAAGTTCAGAGCACCAGAAACTACTTTGATGTTTCACTTCATATAACTATCAACCTTTTAGCACAGTATAAACAATCATGTTCCCCCATCTTGAGA
The DNA here is from genome assembly GCA_034781795.1 of Crypturellus tataupa. Classification (NCBI taxonomy): domain Eukaryota; kingdom Metazoa; phylum Chordata; class Aves; order Tinamiformes; family Tinamidae; genus Crypturellus; species Crypturellus tataupa. The sequence goes on from JAWLRI010000039.1 coordinate 2,816,260, forward strand.
TAAGCTTCATACCAAGTGAACATGTAACCGAATCAAAAGCAGCTGTCAACTTAGACAAGGCTGTCAACTCTACTCACAAAGCAACATAACCTGTGACTTAATTCTACCAACATCTAATTATAAAAAAATACATTATTGGGGAGATGTGTGCTGCAAACAGAGATCATACAGAAAGGTACTAAAGGTATTTCATAATTTCTGTGCTACTTGAATAATCTAGAATTTAGTTTTTGACCTTTGTCCTAAGGCACATCTCCCAAGACCGAAAGGCTTCAAGAAGCAATGAAACAACAGGTTAGAGAGCTGAAACACTAAGAGTCTTCCCACAGTCCTCACACTAAAAGTCTTAGAAGAGTCCCTGAAGTTTAAAAAGTGTCAGGACTCTCCTCGAGATAACACATTAAGAGAAGAAAATAAGAGTCTTTCCTAGAATTTAATTCAGCTATTGAAATATTCAAATAAAAAAGGAAAAAAACTAAATTAAACAAAACAACAACAAAAAAAAAACACACACACCTTTACCCACTGTTGCGGGTAAGTCACACGGTTAATGGCAACTGGAGAACAAGACAGACAACCCACGGGAATGGGCCAAAACATGAGGGTGCTGCCGACAATTCCTGTGCCTGAAAAGCCCGTTTCCAAATTCATCCCGGGCATAGGTGAGCGCAAAGCGTTTGTGATAAAAGCTGAGATTAACCTGCCAGGCACATGGGTGCAATTCTGTGATCAAAGAGCCATGGGGCTGATGTACACTACACCACCTGCAGTCTGTCAGACTCAATGGGTTCCTTGCAGCTGGGTGCTTCAGCACCATGACTGATTTATAAATGAGCTTGTTCTTACTCATGCCCTGAGCCCAGGCACATACCAGGGATTATTTCTCTGCTGCTTTATAACCCACCTGCCACTACACTATCAAGGCTACTGTAAACGCGCTACAACTTAGTAATCAAAAGAGAGGAGAGCCTGATGAAATATGCTGGATCAGGAAGTACACCACCTCATATTTGACTTCGAGTAACTTAAAAGGTGTCACTGGTTTTGCTCCTCCTTCAAGTAGACATTTCGTTGGAATAACGTGTGTGCCTTGATCGGGTTTAGAAGGGGAGAACTGGCTACTGGCTAATTAGCACCCAGCCTACTTGGGCATTTAAAAGCCCACTATACTGAGTGCATCGGCTGTCCGCTCTGTTTTACAGAAACAAGAATTAAAAAAACTGGCTGACAAAAAGCCTGAGATGCCGCAGCCAAATCCACCTCACACCACCCTCTGCAAGTCAAAAGAGACATGAGCCAGTTGTGATAGAGGCATTTTCCTGGTATTTGCTTTTCTTTTTAATCGCTAATGATATGGTCTATTGAATATTCTTTTTAAGAGTACAAGTTGCAACTACAGTATGGAATTATCAAACTTTTAAAAATATCTACGCTATCACACTTAAATTAAAAAATGGTAGTCAAGGCACTCTGAAGTTTGCCAACATTATTCTTTATAAAACATTGACACAAATACACGATCAACAAGAGTTCAAAGAAGTAGATCATATGGTCGGCTGAACACTAACACCTTTTTTTTCAGACTCTATAAAAACAAACTTGTTCTCATGAAAGCCAGAAGTCAGCCCCCCCAAGCAATACTTTAGAGCAGACATAGAAGGTATTAGATTTGTCAGCAATTCTGGTGTAAAGCACATCAGTGTAAATGACTCTGAAAGTCAAATGAGAAAGTACCCCAAAGAACAAAACACGTTCGCAGGTGGCCGGGACCTTGAAGAAGGAACACAAGGGTATGTCAGTAATGCAGCCACGAAGGAAGCATCAGGAGAAAAGCACAACACGAATGCAGAAATAAGGCAACTTAAGAAAGGCAATTATTCATCTTTGGATTAAAAGGGAACAGGAACAGAAAAACATGGTCAAAAATAATGTGGTGATCTAATTCAGAGGTCTATCTGACTTTTATCCAGAAGCACTGACTGTCTCCTCAGAGCGCCAAAACTTCAGTCTCTTTTTTGGCCACTATACTGAATTAAAAGATAAATATAGCATTGGATTATTTCAGTAAGTGTTGCTTTCCCCTGCAGATAACTAAGCCACATTAGAGAGCAGCCTCCAACTTCCTGATGGTCAACCCCATGGCAGCATCTCATCTAGCTACTTTGCATCCAGATCCCAAGATGAATGATTTTCAGCACAGAAAGAACATGAAGACTTTAGACATCAGCTACGGTCATTAGCCATCAACTTAAGCTACATATTCTTTAAAGGGGAAAATGGTGTGCTCTTAATTTAACAACTACAGGACCCTAGATCAAGCTAAAAGCTTTGGGAATTTGCCTTGTTTTAACCTGACCTGCTAACTCATGTAAGAACTACAAACTGGTCTCTTTATTAGATTTTATATTAAACTTAGCGCAAAGACACTTACATACAAAAAGCAAGATTTTAGAGTTCAAGGTTACAGCTTACACAGACACTGTATTTAAAAAAAAAAAAAAAAGAAGAAAAAAACATATTATTTTAGGCTCCCTCCAGGCTCGGAATGTTATGACAAGAGCAAGATTTCTTTAATGAAAGATTAAGCTCCCTTTAAAAAGCATAATTGTCTTGTGCTGATTATATAGGAGTCTGATTACAGTTTGCATCAGGTTGCCTGCACAAGCAACGTTCCCATGCTCAGGCACCTGGTAATTCTTCCAGGCTCAACATTTGTATATGGGCACCTGATGCAGCAACTGCTCAGAGGATGAACTTCTAACTAAACTGTCCACTACTGCACAGGACATTAGACAATATTCCTTGACTTGCAAATATGGCTAGGCCAACTTTAGCCTACACATGCAGCAAACAAATGCAAAGCCTTGTCTTCCAGTAGCTCACGCTGAAAGGAGGAAGATAGTATGTGCTACAGATGCAGTCCCCATCTCCAAGGAGGCCTTTCCTGCACTTCACAGACAGCCACAATAATTCATTCTGATTTGCTCTCAGAGGCAGACAAGTGACCCATGTGTCACCATGCAATAAAGGCAGCCAGGCTAAGCAAACGCCGTCTTCCTCCTCCCTTGCCTGTCATCGAAATGGAAGCACCACCAGCCTCAAGCCTCCAGTCGTCAGGACAGCACCTCGGAGAGCTGGGGCTTTCAGTACGTTCCAGAGTGCAGCCCACAGTTGCATTTGTTTCCATTTTTCCTTATGGAGCCACGATCAGCAAAGATCAAGTCTCCCATTTTGCAGGGCACAACCACCATCCTTTTAGTCTCCTATGTCGGGTCAGAGATGTACCAGCTCCCATATACATGAGCATTAGGGGGCACATCGACATTTTTAGTGCAGTTACTGCATCTTACAGGGCTTCACAAGATGCTTCTCGAACAGATCATGAAGACATTTTGTAATTAAATAATTGGTTCAGGAGAAAATGATTTCCAGAATCTTTGTTTACGTGTCTATAAGCGAAGACGTGAAATCAACCTGCTGGTGAAGGCACTGAGAAGCCCCTGACAATAAAGGTTGCTCTTTATCACAAAAGCGTTAAGCTACTCCTGCAGTGTGAACAGATTAATCTGTCCCAAACTGTTCTTCAAAAGGGGTAAGGCAAAATCTTGAGATCTTCTCTTTCAGGGGCAGCAAGGCCGAGTTATTAAATAAATAATTATCATCTTCAGTCACAGCAGAATTTGATCTTTAATCAGGCTTACTACCAAGCAGCTTTAAACTTGATCTTCAGTTTTCATTACTGAAATGATGAAACCTAATGAGGTTTCAGAGAGACAGTATTGATTGGGCACTGCAGATATGCAATACAGGCATCAGGCACCCCAAGGAAGAGTACAGCACAGTTAGGCTCTATCTACATCCATGTACTTGTGCACATCTGAGATCAGCTGAACAACAGAAAAAACAAAGGTAGTGCTGGTTAATTTACAAACACCATTTTCTATAATTACTTAGCATGGACTCATCAGGATTTCCTGGGTAAAGCAGAGAACCAAGCTGAGAATCTGACAACAAAACACAGTAAATATTCTGGAACTAGCAGCATTATTCTAATACTCAATGTCTCCTTTGAGAGGCACATGAACTACTACTGCTTTTATTATTACTTTCTGGAAAGCACAGAGTCCTCCCTAGGAAGGAACACAAATTTGTCCCCAGCACACGCACAGATGAATAACTAGAAGATCATCTTATTTGCTACATAAATCACATGTGGCTACTTAACATAGCCAAATACACATCTGCATAGGAAGTTCTCTCATTACAACTGCCTGTAGTATTTCATCATCCTTGCAAAAGAGCCAGGATGCCAAAGGAGAAAATGAAAGGGGTAATTACTCATCCCGAGTCAATTATTGCCTCTCTTGAGTACCAAAATGTGTGTGCTTTATTACAGGCAACTAAAAAACATAAAACTTCAACAATACTATAGTTAGGTCAGTGCACTGATGAAACTGGACTAGGTGGAAGCACCCTGTTCTATTTTCAGCATTTCCTTAAAGTCCACGTGACTTTCTGGTTTTAAGAACTTTGAAAATATGAAAGCACCACTACCTTTATCTCCAAAGAAAAGTGCAGTATGTATTAAAGAGTTTTGTTCTGGTGTGCACTGCCTGCTGAAGACACCAGAGATTTAAAAAAAAAAAAAAAAAGTTTAATTACAGGATCTATCATCCCAATTTATCTCTTCCTGACACTTATGTTGCTTGGCTTAGCTCACAGATATCTTGTCACAGGCAGATGCTGCACTACAGATCTACTGTTTCATCTAAAATCCTCTGTTAATCAGTTTACCTTGAACTGCTAATCCAATACCAGCGTCACTGGCTTTTACAAACTATGGGCAAAAATACGGAATTTGTTTTTACTTCAGTTTTTCTTTGTATTTTTGTTCCCACAGTGGCTAAACATTAACCAGCAACTTCCTCTAAGATGGCTGCTCTGTTATTGTTCTTATACAAAAGTCTACAGCGGAAATAAGTTATGACAATGGGTACTAATCCTCCCTCATTCCTTAGAGAGCTTTAAAAAAAAAAAAAAAAAAAAAAACACCTCCACTGATTCTTTTCAGATGATCCTGAGCTCACATGCTCTGAAGTGCATTTTGCTCAATTCCCCAGGCTCTTCAATGCAAACAAAACTCCTCGTGCCTTGCATGTAAATTCACATGAGTATAAACAAGACTTTAAGTCTAAACATTTTGGACAACAAAATACACAGGTTCCTAATACCTTCTGACATAAGTGGCAATTAAAAGCTCCAATAATTCTTTCTTTTTGCCTTAGTGCTTAGCCCACAGGATTATCCCCAACTCAATTACATTACTGAAACTTAAATCTCAAAACACCCTTACCTATTAGGTACACCTGAATTTAACAGAAATAAGTTTAGCTACTGTACTCCAAAGGCCCAAAATGTGACTCAAAGTCTTTTCCCCCTAGCAAAACAACGAGAAGAAGAAATATTAATGATTATTTGGTCATCAAGTGAACCTCAATAAGAAAAATTGGTGCCACAACTCCAAAATCTTACGCTAATGGCAAAACAACTGCCTGAAACAAACCTAATACATTATAATACAGTAGACTGCAGGACAAAGTGAAAAGATAAAAGTTAATAATTACCTAGTCTGAGTATTACCTGCCAGTGTTACTGCACTCATGGCACTTAAGTTGCTGAACATTAACAGTACTCATGAGAAGTTTTAGCAACTTAAACACTTCTTGGGACAGGACAGAAATCCACCTCTTGCAAAGACACATCTTAATTTTTGCCTTAGTAGTTTCCATCTCATACATAAGACATAAGTTTGACTATTAGATAAGTCCCCAAAACACAAATCAGAACAGGTTTATCAGAACAGGTTGTGGTGATAATCAGCGCAGACCAAGTTGTAGTTTTCCTCCGTACAAGGGCATAAATCCTGTCTCACTTTTGGAGGTGATTTTGAGCTCCAGTTAAAACACAAGTGAAATAAGTCATGCTAGTTTACTCTAACAGTGACATGCGCCTAAAATAGGCACAGTCTACCACGCTCGTTCCTGCAAGTGGTAACTTTCAATTATTTTAGCTGCAACAATGTTTATCCCAGAATATTCAACAACTGCCAAATGGATTAAAGGAAAATAAAAAGTAATGAAATGCATTACTAGGTATTTTTAGTTTTGGTTTTAAATAAGCTTTGTGACTTCTTGGCTCCAAACAAAGCCTCAAATTGGAATCCTCACTTGCTCTGGGAGTCAGGAGAGCCATCTTCTCTGGGGAATGTAACTGAAAGGAAACCAAAAAAGCTGTAACATCCAAATTGCACGAAATGTATTAATAGTGGACATTATTAACACAAAGCTTAGGCTAACTAAGCTTAGTTGCAGACAGCATTTTAACCCCAGATTTTTTTCCCCCAAAAAATAAAATGCCTTTGGCTATCCTCCTTTCAGTGAAATCCTTCAAGACATAAAGCAAGTTTCTACAGAACAAACCTAAAAAGCGAATTCTTCACACAAAAGTTTCTATTTCTTCCCCACCTATAGTTCGCCCATTAAAAACACACACACACAAAAAAAAAAGAAGAAAAAAAAAGACACCCTACACCTTCCTCTACAAACTATCTCTTCTGTCAACAGAATGAGACACCTCCCTGGGACTAGTTAAGGATGAGACATTCACCCACTGCCTTTTATCCCTTCTCTACCTCCTCTGCTCTCCTCAATCCATTTTCATTGCCAGCATTTTTCTGTTGTCCTCTCCCATCCCGCTTGCCACCCCTGAGATGCCACCACAGCATGGAAGATACAGTCAGAAAAGCAGTACCACAGCAGGCTCGAACAACACGGCACCCTGCGGGGGAAGGAACCAACACAGACTGTCATGGTCTGTAGCTCATGGAGGTAGAGACCAATGAAGAGAAGAAATGAGATGAGATCTGACCTCAAATGAGGAAGTTGAGAGTGAGGAAATGAGAACATTCTGAGGAGCAGAAGGGGAACGTGCATGTCAAGAACCCAACAGCAGTCACTACATCCTACTTGTGAGCACTTTTTCAGGCACCAAGGGTGAAACAGTAAAAAATCAAGTATGAACTATTTTGTTTGTGGGTTTTTTTTTCCTGTTGAATTATAACAGCAATATTCAAGAGTCAAACTTCACACTTCCAATCTCATTTACATTAGACACGAAACACCTTTTGAGTGCAAACCACTCAAGACCCCAGATGCAGAGCCCAGCCCCTAGATGCGCCCTGCACGCCCAGACCCCCGCTCTTCACGGCAATTCCGGTCTCTGAGCAGCGTTTCCTGAGCAAGAGTCACCCTCTCTTCCCCAGCACTGCCACTTCACCTTTCTAACCATTAAAAAGGCAACGCAGAGCAGGCACAGCCAAGGCAGGGCTGTCCCCGCGTGCTTGGAGGGCTCTTGAGGGAAGACAGGAACTGAAGGAGGCCAAGCACCAAGAAAGATGCCAGAGCTCCAAAAGCGACAGCTCTGTAAGGAAGGAGGGGGAATGACGAGGTTTCTTTCAAAGTAGGAGAACAGGGAGAATGGCCACATGGAAAAAAAGTGTGAAACTAAACTTCTGTGAACCACAACACAGCATAGAGCAACCTACCTTCTAGGCACTTCACCCTGAGACTGAAATATTCCTTGCTTCATTTTTCTTCACAAAGGATATTTTGGATCAACCATACATATCACTTTTATTAGGAAAAAAATAAAAAGTGAAACTATTTTTGTTGCTTAATAAATCCCAGATTTCACTTACCTTCTTGCTCCCCCATGTTGTTTTAGTGACAGGAGCTGGGGCAGTGATGGAATAAGACACCTATTCTAAATAATACACTTCAAAAGAGACTGTTTTGAGAAAAGAGAGGCAACAGACCATGGACATGTTATTCAAAACATGAATAGCCATTCAAATGTGAGGTCTCTTAGCTTCAAAACTGCCTTCCACCACATGAAAATTCAACTTGCTCTGGAATAAAAGTGTTTCTCTCAAGGGGCCTCTGCAGGACAGGGGGTTGGTTTTCCATGGCACTTCCAAACGAAGTATTTAAGTAAGTGCTCTTCCCTCCCCTACTTAAACAGAAGACAAATTCTCACCAAGCTACTTCATTTCACTTTTTCCTTCTTAAATACTTAAGCATATCCAAGTTACCTGTGCTCATTTCTTTGGGAATCTATACAAAACAAGCCCCAAAGGTATTACAATATTTGTCTGTAAGCACAGTGGCAAGCTGAACTTCTAACTACATGTTTCTCCCATGAGAAATGGGGTAGTGGAAACTAAGAGGAATAAAAGCAGTGACCAGCACTTAAGTATTCTGCAAGCAAAAGCCACACTGCTAAATTTACTATCTGTATAGTTGAGGAAGACAGAGAAGAAGCAAATAGCTCCACTCTTCCCTCGTAGCTCAGAGGGCATAGTATGCATTTTTGCCCAGACCTCAAACACAAACCAAAAGCAACATCCTCACACACACAAAGAGTCTTATTAAGATTGTTATTGCTGGAAGGGGAAGCTCCCTCTCATCGGCCACATGACAGTTGGAGTCCACGTTCAGCACTGCCTGGCTGGAGGCAGGGGGATTCTTTTCTTTGTAACAGCAGCACAAACACAAGCACAAGCCGCTTCATGACTAGGAACGTTTCGTGCATTTCCGAGGCTGCAGTGTCAGCGGTACCGCAGATTTATCCCAAGCAAGCCGGCATGTCCCCAAGCACACGCCTCGTCGCAGTTCGTGGCAGTGCTGCACCGAGTAGCGCTACTGAAGCGCATAGCAAATTTTAAACCATCCTCCATACGCACTTGATTAGAGCAGTTAACATCACGCTATGCGACTCAAGCGCTTGCACAATCTGCTACTTGCACAAGTAGCAGGCCATTCATATAACAGCATTATGAAGACACAGGATCATCAAGATCTGAGCCTTCTAACATCTCCTTAGTTTGACATGACACCATAACAGGTCGGTCCTCCTCTTTAGCAACCAAGTGGTAGCCAAGCCTGGCCAGATAGGTGAGCATATACAGTTCAAGGACACTGTGCAGAGCTTGCTGAATCCCACAGCATCACTTGGATTAGTGGGATTTTGGAGCACAAAATGAATGAGAAAAGGGTGAAAAACGATACTGTGAGAAGCATGCTCAGGAGACAGCGAAGAAACGCGGGTTCCAGGCAATTTGCACTAGGCACCCAAGCTCAGGTGTTGGGAGAACCCAGACCCCCTGTCCCAAACTGGAAAGGGGAGCCCAGAGATCAAGAAAGCTCTGTGCACTTCCCTGTGGGGCACAGGACTTACCTGATGGGTAGTGAGAGGATTCTAAAATTTAAGCAAATCTCACATAAGGAATAACAGTGGGAGCACCCTGGAGAAACCGAGGTGCCTCCTGTAGCACAACATAACCTAAAGGAAAGAGTTGGCAGCAAAGGAAAGTTTTGGTAAGACTTTGGGGTGACCAGGAGGCATCCCAGGTATCCAGGTTTAGTCAAGTAAGTTTTTAACTATGTCTCCATGGTGGCAGTATTACTAACACCGAAGTGCAGCGGGGAAAAAAAACACAATAATTTGTACAAAGAAATAGAAGCAGAAAAGCTAACAAGAACCAGCGGGAGCAGCAGGGGAAGAGCAAGTATAAAGAAAACAGACGCAGTAGCTCATTGGCTTCTAAAGATCAAACCAAAACAAAAAACTCTGTAGAAGGAGATCCGGTGCTTCAGGGAGAGAAAAGCGAGAGGGCTGCATGACTTAGCTCAAGAACCATGAAGTTTAACCCTGCGCTGTTTAGCCCCCATTTTAACCCATCTGACAGCAGATTACTCCATCTGGAGAGCACTGCTAAAGTGGATTTCGCCCCTGGGAGAAGCAGGCTGGGCACAATCCTGGCTTTGAAGGCTTTCCTGAATAGGAAATACTGAACGTTAAGCTTCTCACGGCTCATGAAACCTGGCAGTAACTTCGCTAACATCCTTCACACTGACCATAAAACCGCTTTCTTCCCCTAAGTCTGCTCTTCACCCCAAAGCTCCACTTGCACCCGACTTCCTGAGTGTGAGCGTTCACTTCGGGGAGCGTTCGCTCCAGCACTGCTCCGGACCCTGCTCAACACCAGCGCAAACGCACATGGAGGCCCACGCCGGCGAACCGACCCGGAGAGCCGAGCGCGCTGCGACAGCGGGATCCCCTGCTAGCGGAAACGCAGCACGGATTTATTAATGGAATCACTTCCCAGCCTGACAGGATTTGGGGTGAACAGTTGCAAATCAATGAGTTCTTTCCCTCAGGCTTTCAACAGGCTATAACGAGACCCCCTCCTCCACACACACACACACACACACAAAACTAACAAACTTTAAAAGCACTTTACATAAACCCCCTCCGCGACGCGGCTGCGGGGCGCTCCCCGGCCCGCCGGGCTCAACCCAGGCGGGGACCCGCGTGCGCCCCGGCGCCGCC
>JAWLRI010000039.1:2826848-2848920 GCA_034781795.1 Crypturellus tataupa
GGGCCGCCCCGTCCCGTCCCGCTTCGTCGCGTCCCGTCCCGTCCCGCCTCGTCCCGTCCCGCCCCGTCCCGCCTCGGACCGTCCCGCGCGGTCGGGCCGCGGGAGCCGCCCGGGAAGCGGCCTCGTTCCCCGGCCGCGGCCACCTGGGGGAAAGTTCCCGCCGCTCCCCCGCAGGTCGGTGTTCGCGCCGCGCTGTGTGCGGAAGCGCTACAAAAAACCAAGCAGAACGCGAGTGGCAAGAGGGAGGGGAGCGTCTTGCCAGCCTCTCGCATCAGGCTTATGCCCGGGACGCGGCTGAGCCACGGAGCTTCCGACCGAGGAGCCGGGATAACGCGGAGGGCAGGCATGGCTGCAGCTGTGGGAAATGCAAAACTGTTGTGTAAAACACGAAAGTTCTGGCAGGCATAAATCATCCCCGGTGACGAATGGGGGAAATGACAGCGGATCCCTCAAGGCCAAGTCACTCCGTATTTATCCGCCGCGGAGTTTCTCATATATTCCATAGCACACACAGGGCTGCCCGCGGTCGGAGACAGGATGCCGGGATGAAGGTAGCGCTTCCTGCGGGCGCCCGGCAGCCAGGCCTGTCCACGTGCCCGCTCCGCGGCTCCCCGCTGTCCCCGCGTCCGTCCTGGCCTCACCCAGAGCCGCTGCTCTGCCCGCCCCCGCTCCCAGCGAGGACTGGGTCCCTTCCTGTCCCCTGGTGCCCCTCTTCCACCACCATGCGTTTGGTCGGCTGTATGTGTTGATAAAGTCGCCTCGACTTCAGCAGGACGCACTGAGAACTAAGAACGGCCATTCACTTGGAGAGTGGGGAGGGATGCTTTTAAATCCTTGGTTTTCCTACGAACTTCCAGCTCTTTGTGCTGGGCTCGGCGTCCAGCTTGTTAGGAGGTAGCCCAGCTTTCAAAAATGCCCCCAAGGGTAACGCACCAGATGTTGTTGGGACTGGCACGCTTCACATGTTCAAAATAGTTTTAAACTGGATGCCGAGTTACTTGGATGTACCTAGAGGAGCATTAAAGCGCTTGCTTTAGACACATGGGCACTGTGTCACCTGCTTTCCAAGCCCAGGCCCATGCCAGGATGTACCACATACTCAAGACCCCAAAACCTCAGTTTACAACATTTTTGGATACCCTAAATGGTGACCATGATTTAAGTAGCTTAGGGTTTTCAAGTGAGTTGGGCACACTGTAAAGTGGGACCTGTGCTTCCAAACTCCACCAGTGTTTCTGCTGTCTCCCCAGCAACAAACGGCATCGTGTGGCTCATTTGTTTGCTTAGTTCCAGCCTCAGGCCTGATAGCGCCTGGGTGGACCCTGGCGCTGGCAGGAGGTTCATCAGGGCGACGCGGCTGCCCGGGAGCTTCGGTCCATCTGGGCAGTATCAGCCGCACGTGCTCGGCTCGAGTTTGCATGTTCTCTGGCAGCAAGGCATAATATTTACCTTGTCCGTAAATAATTATTTGTACTGGGATCCCTGAAAGATTTCAAGTATCGTTTTCTCCTGCTGCAACAAAAACTGGTGGAAAGAATCTGTGTCCAAGTTCTTCATGATAAACCTCTCACTGGGTTCAGTCCTTAAGTACACCTTAATTTTTAAACCTGCTAACTTTGACAGTTTCCTCTTCACTTTTTGAGATATGATTCTGAACCAAAAAACTCACTTAAAGACACAAGCAGTGAGGCTTTTCAATTTTGTTTTGCATGGTGCTTGCAAACAAGATGCTGAAATCCTGACAAATACTTCACAAAAAGTAAGCAGTACCATTATACTGCTATAATTCGGGCATAGTTTTTCTAATGTGTTTTAAACTAATGCAGCTCATCTCATAGCCTGTAGATCGGTTAAGTGCAGTACATTGAAGTCAGAGCTAGAAGACTCTCCACTGTCAGGAAGGCTGTATAAACTAATGGTGACTGTGCAAACTGCATTATTGGACAGAAAATCAACTTAATGAAGTTCAGATAAAGTCTACTTATTTATCAGGTCTATATTTTATTTATGACAGCACCCACAAGCACAGAATTTCCTTGTAAAGCACAGCCATATGTTGTCACTTGTGGTGTCACTAGACACCACTACCTGTCCCGCTCTAAACACAGACTCCATTATAGGGAATATCATGTACCCACTACCATTTCAAGAAGCCTTAAAAGGAAAAATAACTCCCCCTTGGACATTCCCTCCCAGCTTCCATCTGTCCATGATTACTCTTCTTTCACATTATATCAGGGCTGGGTTGGCGTGAGGCTGCAGGGGGCTGCGGGATGCAGGAGGGATCTAATACACTAATGTGTGGATTACACTTCAGGGTAATGGATTAGACCTATAATGGATTTTACTGGTCCTCTCAGGAGCATATTTTTTAAGGTCTCCATCCTAAAGTACTTTTCCTGATTCTTAGATAGCTTTCTTAATCTTACCTAAGTAAGATCTGTCCGTGGCTTTTCATTTGTTTATTAGGTACTGCATCACATCTTGAGACTACCAAGCTGGGATTGTTTTTGATCCGATCTGACAAGCCTCTTAATTAGTGAAAAAAACAGCACTGCATAGTGAAAACAGAGTCACATCTCAAGCCTAAGTTAATACTGTATGCTCTAAAGGAAACACTGTACGTTCTGAGAGCAGACTGTTTCTTCTGCAGAATTAATGAAGCATTAGGTAAAAATAATGAATTTCAAAGCCAAAGTAAAGGTGGCCCAGGAGAAAGATTTAAAAGCAAACACAAGCACTGTCAGGCTCTCAACCAGTCATCTATAGTATATATAAAAATTCAATCCAGTGAGAAGTTCTGCTGGCTACCAGTTACCATAGATCGCACAGGCAGCTGGCAAGAAGAGGGGATACATTTTTTAAAAGAGCAATTAAATTCAAATAGCAAGTCATTCTTCTAATGCACCTGTGAAGAAAATGAGAAGAAACTTTCTTGTTTTTAAAACCTTGATGACACAGAAATATAATTCCAGAATATTTTTAAACTATAGCCTGCCCAAGGCAGTTAAAAGTAGTAACTCAAGTAATATAACCAAAAATAGTAATGGGCACTCTGTGATCCAAAGAAGAAAAAAAAAACCTCATGAATAAAATTTTAATAAAAGGCAATCCCAGGCAAAGAGGAAGCATGTGATATTCAGCTACTGCTATATAGGAGGAAAAAACGATATTAAAAAATCACTCTTATATTCACGGCTAAGATTCGGCTTTACATTACTTTGTGGTTTTGGAGACTCACTTCAGGCAAAGGAAACAGCACGTTCAGCTTCCAGAAAAGTAAAAATTAAGGATGAACTTCTCAGATGGCAAAACAAATGTGAATAAATTGATTAATCTGGTAAGGATTTGGTCTTTCAACTACTATAACTGAAATAACATTTAGAACCTGATATCGAACTTAATAAAGCTCCCCTGCTTCACAGGGGCTGGCTTCATTTGTTTGATTGTATTAACAGAGTTGATCACTGCTCTTTATAGCACCCTTTTAGGCATCTGAGGAGTCTTATTGTTCCCCCATTCTTCTCTTCTCCAGACTAAACACGGAGACATCTGATAAAACATTCTATAGAGTTTACATTAATCCCATCAGCAACTGCATAGTGTTTACATGTTTCTAAAACAAGCCCTCAGCCTTCTGACACAGAAACTCAGAGAACTCATCAAAATGGTCAATTTACCAAATAGTCACTGGGCCAGTAGCAGTGCTTTGACTTTCTGGGCCCACGAGGCTCAGTTCTGCACTCCAGGCTTGGTCTTTTACCCCTGTATTCACCCAAGTGCATCAAAAAGCACCGTGTGGAAGGAGCACAAAAACTAAAAGCAAAATACGGCATAGGGTTGCAGAGAGCTGTAACATAAAACTCAGTCTCCATTTAAGTGAAAACAGTAGCATAGAGATCTCAAGAGAATTTCATTCCACCTTTTCAGCCACAAGGATAATAGGGAATTAACTGTATGCCTAAACTTTAAATATTTCCAAACCCTGCTAGTCTTTGAAATAGGAATGCGTGACCCCGGCACTGGGGAAAAGCAGATGGTCAGGGGGTCTCACGTTGGGGCTGGATGCTGGAACCTTGGGTCTCGATTGCCACCTTTCACACATCTTCCAGGGTACTGGCACCAATCCTAAAGGGGCTTGACTATGCACCTAGTTTTACATGTCATTAGTCCGTACGGACATACTACCTCTCAAAATACATCCCGGAGTGAAGCTAGCAAGTGTTCATACCTAGTAGTGCTTTGCATTTGGCTTGTTTGTAACATTTTACAGTGAAATAAATTTTTTCCATGATGTTCATGATGCAAATTATGTTTGCATAGCAAACAGAACCCAAAAGGCAAGTTGCAGAGGAGGAAATAGAGAGTTTGTGACAGGATACCCCTTTAAAACCAGAATAAATAAGGTTGGGGCCGTGTGTTTTTAGTTTTTCTACATACCAGCTGAAAAGAGTGGTAATTTCAGAAGATCAAAGCAAAGCAATAAATCTGAAATACACCCAACACAGAACAGGCCGCTCAGGCCTCTAGTTTCCTTAGACCAGTAAACTTTCTGTTTACTCATTTCTTCCATTTGTCTTGAATTAATAGCCCAGGTCTGCTTAGTAGCATTGCCAGCAGTGACAATTACACTTTGATTCATACTCAGTGACTTGTTAATTCAAACAAGGTCACTCCAACCACACAGACACATGAGTGCAGGCTGAAAACAAACAGGAGGCCGCTCCCGAGCCTCTCCATTTCCTGGTGAAAAAACGCGATGGAGACAGGTACTTGATGTGACGGATACAACCCCAGGCAGCCTTAAATCCTTCTCTGGCTCCTAAAACTCATACTTCTGCTCAACCCCTAAGACTCTGAGTGCAACTCTTTTATTCAAAATCTTCCAAAAACAAAAAGGAAGAGCTGGAAACTGGAAGTGATCTGTGTAATCTCTTTGTTACTCGCACGTTCACACACCTGCAGTCCCACACTAAATCCTCAGTCTTGACCTATCAAAGTAGTTGAACACAAGCTTATAGGACAAGTTCATTTCCACTGTCCCCATTTTGGGGCTGTGCTCAGAGCCATCAGGCTGAATTACCTTGAACAGACATTAAAAAGTGGACAGAAAGAGGAGATGATTGTGCTTGTCCCCTCTTTTATGATGCTGCAAATGTGGCCACCTACCATATGTGCAGTCTTGTGTGCAGAGCTTGGAGGATTGGGAACCTTGTCTTGATTCCAGCATAAAGCGAGAAAGATCCAGCTGTGTCTGCCTTAACGGTATTGGAATTACCATCCTCTCTAGGTGAGATTTGACAGCTTCCCAGCATATTCAAGAAATAAGCCTTCTTACCTCAAAAAGATTGGCCTGTCATTGGACCCAGGCTATCAGTGTGGCCCAAGACTGCCAGCGCCGGGCTGCAAATGCCCCTCTCACCTGGGGAATATCCCTGCAGTCGGCAGACGCTGCCAGGAAATCCTGCCGTGGCACATGGGAAGGGCAGCGCCTGCCACTGCAACATCTTGCCCCCATCCCAGATCCCCTGGGAGCAGCTGGGCGATCCCATTGGCTTTGGCAGGACCTGGATAAAGCTCACAGAGCAAACCTTTGCCAGGCGCGTGTGCTTTCTGCCTCGTTTCATACTTTCTTGAGAAACGGATTTGCATTCCAATTAGGCTTAAGCACTCTCTATAACTGAGATATTTGCTAGTCATGTTTCTTTATTTAAATCCTGCTGACCATGAACAGAATTATTAAGCAGGTACGTTTTTGTCGCTGATATTAAAAAGGTAGATTTTACAATAGATATTCTGAACAAATATTTCATATGCCCGTCATGTGTTTTCCGAGAGAGTTCTGGGGCTGTGCAAACCCACAGAGCGAGCCTTGCCACGCTCCTCACTCTCATTTCAACGGCTGGGTCTCTGCGGCACTGGGAGATCAGTACGTGTGCCAATATTAGCAACACTGAGCCCAAAGCGGGAAGCAGCGTTAATACATCTGGAAACCTGCTCCCCTCGGCAATGCCCTTCTTAGCTTATGCCGTAGCCGGTCCTTGCAACGTCAGCCCACAAGGCTGTCAGCAGCCGGGTGCAGTTCGAGAGCCCCAGCTGGTCCTCCCACTGATGGGAACAGTCAAACTCAAGCATAAGCAAAGACTGACATCAAGAAAGCTTAGAGGTCTAAGAAGCACAGTCACCAGGCCGAAGCAGGATGCGTGGCAGAGCCGCTACATGAGCAAATACAGTCCTAAGGAAATATTCTATAATCAAGGATACAGAAAACAGACATTCTCCTACTTTTAATTCTCTTCCCAATTGCTAACAGTATCTAAAAACACTTGGGGCAGTAAAATTAACTAGGACCTTCTGTTTTAACTATAGAAATCACAACTGTGGAAGCTCAGCATGCTTGTGAATACCAGGAAAATGTGAGCCCTAGCGCACTGTAGCTGCAATCCGATTCCCGGCATCTGTCCTAACACTAGTAAGTTGGGCGGGGAAGGGGCCTTCTCATCGGCAATCGAGTCCGCAGTGTCATTTCCCACGCAAAGAACAAGGAATTCTCATGTCGGATACGCAGGAGAGGTCATTTTTGCTCTGTTTCCTAATAATTACCTAATTGTGATATATAGTAGTGATATCGAGTGGATAAGTAGTACTAGATACCTAGTAGAAAGTCCCTCAAGACTCTCTGCGTGGGCTTCCTAGTAGGGAAACCAGAAAACCACCCATGAACGCAGGTATCCCATGGAGGTAGCAGAGTATGAGAGGACAACGGGCCTCAAAATGTGTTGCTGGAGGCTTGTGCGCCCCGTCCAAGCCCCGTCACCTGCCGTGCGACAGGGCCGTGTCGCGTGCTGCCAACCAGCCCCAAGCTGCCTCCGAGCAGCTCCGGTTTGGGCGGCACTCACACGCGCTCGGTGGCATTGGCCGCGCTGCCCGGCGCCAACACAATGTGAATCACCTCAGTGAGGCACCAAGAAACCCCGAGGAGAAAGGGAACATCTTCTCATAGGAAAGCCTGATTTTTCTACCCAGAGTTTCAGGGAATCTTAGACCAAGATGACAGGATGGACTGGGGGCTGGAGAAACAGCACACCTCTAGGAGAGCGGGGATGCAGCACTACAATTCTGAGGAAATATTTAGGAAAAAAAAATAAATTAAAAAGGTTGATTGCAGGAAAAGTAGAACACATGAAAGGACAGCTGAAGGATGCATATGTATTGGAGTTGTGAAGATACCAGAGAACTAGAAAAGAGAAAAATATGGTGGTGTTTTTCGTTTCTTCTCAAACTGTAGAATGATGTACAAGGCATCTTGAATCCAT
Source organism: Crypturellus tataupa (assembly GCA_034781795.1). Classification (NCBI taxonomy): domain Eukaryota; kingdom Metazoa; phylum Chordata; class Aves; order Tinamiformes; family Tinamidae; genus Crypturellus; species Crypturellus tataupa. The sequence continues at coordinate 2,834,165 of JAWLRI010000039.1, forward strand.
AACTTGGGCGCTTCCAGATCAGCTTCCTGGCTTGGGATCCCGAGGGAAGAGGGCAGGAGGAAGCCCGTGGCTGACACCAACGGGAAGCGCCGCGGGGCCCAGCCCGCACCGACCCAGCTTCCTGCCTCCTGCAGGAAAGTGCCGGGCTCCTCTGCCCATGCTGCTCAGAAGAGGAAAACGGCCAGAGGGAGAACACAACATTTCCCTGCAGCAGGAGCCCCTTCGCGGCCAGCCGGGGTAGAGGAAGAAGGGCACTGGGGAGCGCAGGAGGAGCCTTTACTGCCCTCCACGGCCGCTCAGGCCATGGGTGGCGAAGCCAGAGCCCCAAGCTTGGGCCCGTGCACAGTGTCCATCACGCTGCTTGTTTTTAGCTTTTCATGAAAAACGAAAAAAAAAAAGAAAAAAGAAAAAAAAAGAAACCGAAAAGGCCCTGCTTTGTGACTGCCTGCTCAAATCCAAGGCAGCCTCCCACACACCTGTGTGTGCCACAGCCGAGACCCTCGTGCAGCAAAAGTCTCCTAGAGACCCTGCACGGAGCGGAACAGCGCTGGTGGTTTCCCACCACGGTAACGTGCAAACGCTGATGTCACGAGCAAAGATTGATTCCTTCTAAGTCTTTAGAGAGGTGTGAACTGCTGGCTTCTGGAAAATGAATTAAAACTTACTTATAAACTAAGGAAACCCAAAGAGATTTTTTAAAAAATCACTTGTAATTGTTATCCAATCCCTTTTCTGCAAACATGGTCACAGACTCACGCCAGAGAAGCACTATTTACATACCGCTGTTCGAGAAATCCCATGGGTTTAAGTTATAGAGGGGAATGAGGCCTTTACAAAGGAAGAGTTTGCATTTCAGTGCTGCCTTCCCAGAATGGCTTGCATTGGATGGGAATGCTTTTAAAAATCTCAGAAAATGTTACATCCCCAGGAGAACCGGAGGGAAAGAGCACCCACAGAGGTGAAGCAGATGCCTCTCACTGCAGCTGCGCTGCAGCCCCCAGCCCCAGCGCTCAGGGCAAAGCACAGATGATGACGCTCTCTGCTTGAAAGGCAATGCTCACTTCAGATGGAAACGGGTTTGTATGGGCTGCAGCATTAAATGACACAGGCACGCAGCAAACAGCTAACTGGCTGTTTACCCCTGTGCTTCACCACAGCACATAAGTTATAATCAGAGGAAGGAAACTCTGCCGAGATCTGAAGGCTTTTAATTGTGCTGAGCAGCTGGCTCAAATTACAGCAAATCGGCACCCCTCAAGGTCAGTTCACAGTTCAGCAAGAGCTGCTCTAGCGAGCAAATTTACTTTGTTTACACCCCTTTTGGGGAAGGTTTAACCGCTTGGTTACTTACTTTATGGATATTTCTAGGTTTAAGAAATACCGCAACAGGTGAAACCCAAGGAACTTAGGTTGCCCCAGCCGTTTCTTGTACAACAGCCCCAGGCAATTTTTAGAGCAGCTAAATATAGCTTTTTTTCCCCTACATTTGAGTGCTTTATTTTAGCATGTTTTCGTTTCTGTAACTGACATAAAAAAGGCACTCTCCAGGCTCGTGAAAACATCTCTGACTTTCTTCACCGCATTGAGATTTGCCACCCAACGACACGACTGGAGCTTAACGTCTGGCACGGGATCCACCCCTGCCCTGAGCGAGGAATCCGATCCGCCCGTCCCAGCGGTTCCCGCTGTCCCTGCAAGGCCGCCTCAGCTGTTGCCGAAGCAGCTGCCCGGTCGCCTCAATCGAACGCGTAGCATGGTGGGTCAACCGGACCCCACTTTGATATACTTTTCTCCCCTCTTTTTCATACACTAGGCTGAGATGTGCCACAGTGGTGCAGCTGCTTCAGTAGCTGGGCTGTCCCTGGGGGAAACAAGGCAGGCAGGAGGGATGCAGGGAGCCCCAGGGAGGTTGGCATCACTGGGAAGCTGGAGACCTCCAGATGCAAGTAGTAACACAGGGGGCTTTGGAGCATCAAGTACCAGCCTGAGTGATTCACAGCACTGCCCTAGGCCACCGAATCCACGGGCTCCTGTCCTGGGGGGACCTGCAGGGAGACCAGGGCAGGGCCGGAGGGAGGCGTCAAGGCAGCGCGTGAAGATCCCCCAGCTGGCGCTGCCTGGGCCGCGGGGCCACAGCGGGCTCGGCCGCCAACGCGGAGCGGGTGGATGGCAGCGCAGCCACCGCTCCCCAGTACCCTTGCCAGCGGATGCCGCGGGTCACCTACTGGAATTATTTTCAGATCAGCATATTTTTAAATTTCGCATGCAGCCAAAAGAGTGTTCGCAAAGAGGAGAAAAGCAATTTCCTAAAGAATCCATTTCCTAATTAAAACACCAGAAAGGTGGACGATTTTCCTCCAGCGGGCACTGAGGGCATATCTGTGACACAGAGATAATTGCTGGAAGTAGCTGAAGTGAAACTGCCAAATCTGACTACAGCAGGAGTGCCAGAGATTTTTTTTTTTTTCCTTCTTAATTGCAGCCAAAAACCACAGGTGACTCAAAATAAATGAAAGTGTGAGGAAGAGTGTGGAATGACCAGGAAATGCTGCTCTTACGCACTTTGCTTCGACACAATATGGAGCACTGGCCTAAGAAATGCCACCACAGTCCGCAGTATTATGGGCAGTTGCCAACTAATCTGAAACTTGCGGGAGCCTGAGGCTAGGGGGATCCAGGCAGGCCCTGCCGCAGCGCCCCATGCCTCCTACCCGCTCCTTCTGGTGCCAAAGGCAGCGCTCGTTCCTGTCCGCAGGTCCAGGAAGGCTCCGGGACAAACTGTGCTGACTTGCCAGCAAAATCGGTCTAAGGAAAATAGCAGCTGAGGATTTAAAAAAAAAAAAAAAGGACAGTTAACAAATGTTTACTGACTGGATGTGTTGTTACAAAACTCTGGTCTCTCTGGCTCTGTTTGCCTCTGTATTTCCTTTTTGGTTGTATAAGCTTATGTGGTGATCTTTATCCTGAAGAGTGGGCTGGCCCTGCCTGGTCCAGAGTGTGCGAAGGGAGACAGGGGGAGAGGAGAAGAAAAGTTTTCAGACTCTAACATACTTGCTGTTGATGCCCAACTGTGCCACCTCGAACCCTTATCTGCCCATAATACTTTGCATCCTCCATGCAGTCAATAGGCAAACAGCATTACTCACAATGCTACCATTTCCATAAACTCCAGTTATTTGTGTCTCCTCAAACCGTAACATTTTTGAGCTAGAAGGCAATATCAGGTTTGTATTACACAAGCACCTTCCCCTCCCTTGAAAAGCAAGAAAGGAAAGCAGGAGAGATGACGCTAAAAATCAGATCGGCGTATCTGAAAACTGCGGCCAAATTGACTTGCTGAAGGCCATATCTAATCACTTGTTAGTAGAGCAAGGACTGCAAGTCTGGCTTCCTCACTCCCAGTTTCATGCTCTAATTCCTACCTCCAACAAATTGCTTTTTAATTATCGTAAGACCTTTCTGATTAGTCATATATGCAGATAAAGAAACCCCCCTCCAAGGTTATTGCAAAGGAAAATACGAATCGGGTTGGCAAAAGGAAGAAGAGGGAAGAGGGCAGTGCGGAATCTCGGAGCGCAGCACATACATGGAACAGCCCGTCTCCAAACACACCATGGGAAATGTAAACGCAGCGGGCGGCCTCGCTGCACACAAGTCTTCCTCCCCTGATAAAAACGTTGCAGAGGGGCCTGATAAGGTCAGCGTGATGCCACAGCTTAGTGTCATCAAGAGGACATAACTGTGCCCTGCGGCCACCTAGGTGAGGGCCAGCCGCAGGCAGGACACCCATCCTGCTGCCCCAGCGCTTTGTTCCCACTGCGGATTTTAAAGCAAGGTAATCACTGACCATAGGTATCTTATCTTCTCGTAAACACATGTGCCCTGTCAGAGAGGCCAAAGCCTTACAAGGGGGTTGAAATGGCTACCTACACACGTGAAAGCACTGACAGAGAAAGAGACTGAGACCCATGGGACGGGGTCTAGGCAAAGCGGGTGACTGTGGCTTACTGGGCTCACTGCAGCATAGCGGGAGGCAAAATATCTCAAATGGGTGTCCGCAGCCCCCCTGGTTTGTGGGACTAGACCCCTGCTAGAGGAGCTCTAGGGCTCCCATCATCCACACTTCCTCTCCCAGGCACAGGGAAGATGAAGACGTTTGCATTTTCTCCAAGGGGACCCCTGGGATTACCAAGGTAGGCAGAGGGAGCCTCCACTGCATGTAGCTTCTCAGGGCACTGTCCACCTTGCCAGCCACAGAGCTCTAGAGCCCTCCAGCCCAGCAGCTGTTCCAAAAATCACCCTTAGAGCAGGCCTCTTAATCAAAAACAGGGCCAGAGAAAAGAGAAGTTAGTGGAAAATGCAAGATGCTGTAACATTTTACAGGAAAAACGACATGCCTCCTTATCCTCACTTCACATGAGGTGCCTACCAACTCCCAACTTTGCAGGTGGTCCAGATCTGTATCAAGATGGGAAGTGTGATGGAAATAGCTGCCCATATATACTCACCTAGGTTTCTCCTCATGAGCCCAGATGAGGAATGTCTGCAGATTATACATGAAACGTGTGCAGAGACAATATGCAGAGCATGTGCCTAATGAAAGAGATGCTTCAACCAATTACTATTGTACTTGCTAAGTATGTCATACCTACTCACACATCATTTCTTCCCCTTTTTCAACCTAGCGATAGGTGACTTTCTTTTGTCAGCACAATAGAACAAAAGCAGATACAAAAGAAATGGGAGTCACAGAAATCTGAGGGTCAAAGGTGAAAGGTTATCAAGGGGAAACCGACCTCTGGATCAAAAATCTCATACTAAAGATCACAACCATAATAATGAAGTGATGAAGGGTCTTTATCTCATTTTTGAAAGAGCTATTATATCATTTGTGAAATGAACGCTGAATGAAATAAAAGGTGAATAGCTGATCACTAGTGTATCATTTTTAGAACAAATCAAACCTAAAAAGGAATCTGCCCTGTGCAGCTCTGTCTCTGTGCCTGGAAGGAACAGCACAGCGGCCTTTTGGATCTGGGCGACTTCCTCCTCATGGCACTAAGAGACCAGAAAGCCCCGGGAACCAGAGGTGAAGGATCCCCAGAAAGAGCAGTGCGTGGGAGGGAGGCTCACAAAAGACTACAGAAAGGCAGAGAATGCGACATGGCAAAGCGCTCGTGGCCTGAGCTCCCACAGTTGCTGTGAGGATCCAGCACTTTTCTGCCCAGGGATATTTCTTTAGGCTTTGGGTGAGAAAAAGGACCACTCCCCAGAGGTCTGCTATTGTACAACCTCATCGCCAGGGCTTTTAAGTGACACAGTAAATGGGGACAGTTTCCTTCCTCCTAATAAATATGCTGAAGCATTAACACAAACTGCATATCTGAATGTACTGACTGCATACACTCATGCACATTATCCATAGTGTAAACAAGAAATAGCTGTCTCCTTAATCATACTTCCCATGGAGCAGACTGACAGGAGAGTACATACGAGAACGGAGTTTCACTGTAGATCGAGATCACTGGAAGAACAGGCCTCCCACCACCCAGTGCACACACAAAGACAGTGAAAAACAGAGTTCGCAGAAACAGGAGGGCTCCTCTATCCACAGTTTGCTAAGGAGGAGCAGGACTCCTGGGAGGCCATCGGGACAAAGACTAAGAGCAGGACACCAGGGAAAAGCTGAGAAGGGAGCTCCTGGGCAGGGTCCTCGCTGGAGGAACCGTGCGCCAGCAAGCAAAAGTGCTCCCGTCCTTTGATTCCTTTTGGGAAAGGAGGCTTCTCGCTCCTCTGTGATAAGCGGGGCGGCATCAGAAGAACACAGGGCTCTATTCCTACCTGTCTGTGGCACTGATGGTTGGCAAACTGTGTGGATCAAAGAACAGGAACAAACACTTTCCTATCTCCCCCACGCAATGTTATCATCAGAAATAACCCAAGCCCGCTCCCCACCTTCCTTCCCAGCAGGGCGGGTTTCGCATCGTGCCCTTCCTGCAGCCCGGAGGCAGCAGCAGGCCCTCCCCGACGCACTGCAGTGGCCGCCAACACCGTAGCCTGCAAAGGCAGCCTGGTACCCTCGAACGAAAAAGCAGCGAGAAGCTCCAAGAGTATTTCAGCAAATCTGCGTGAGAAAATGGGAGGCAAGTTTCACAACAATCTTCTTTACTTTTTTATTTTTAATCAACTCTGCCTGGCACCTTCTTATTTGCTTAGGGCAGGCCTACCAGGGGTAGTGTGCAGGCACTATTCCAGGCCAGCCTCCTGTCCAAACACCAAACGCAGGACAGAATGAGTCTCGTGAAGGCACCGCGAGAAGGGCTGTGACAGCAAACACCTTTCTGAGACCTCGTGGCACTTGGAAACCGGTCACAGCTGTGGGTGAGCAGACAGCCCTGCCCCGGCTGCGGGCAGCTCCTCTCTGGTCAAGGTGTTTTATGGGTGTAAAAGGAAACCTCGCGCAGCCTGTGAAGGCAGGAAAGTCACTGCCACCCCGCTGACCCACCCCCTCGCGGAAGGGGGATTTAGCTGTTTGCCTGGCCCCACACTGACTTTTGGGAAGAGGCAGCGCTGGGAATGCACAGAGCAGAGACTTGCAGGGACTGGCTCTGACGCCGCATTTCCCAGTTCCCCAACCCGGCACCCATTTGTTTGCATGCTTTGAAAGTCAAAATATTTGTCCTCAGTTCACTAAAGGCACTCAAGATGCTATGATAGTTAGTGGTTTATCACCAAGCAACTGGGCAATTTGCAGGTACAGTCATGTAGCCTACGACATATAATGGCAAATTACCTCTCTTCAAGGACTTTAATGCACATTTTCATGCAGGCAGCCAAGAACCAATTGCCCACACACACCCCGTCAAAAACAATTGTCTAGTGACTGCTGTCCTGATCTGCACCTTGACAATCCGCCCTGAATAAAATAAAGAAACTGCCCTCTGCTTCAAACTATCACAAACCCAGCCCTCAGGATGCCGTCTCGTTGCCAACACTTCCTGCGCCGGCAGGGCTGGCCACCTCTGGCATCGCCGTGCAGCAAATGCCGCTCTGGATAACGTGCACAGCGCCCACGGCTGAACACTTCAGGGCACTGCTTCCCTGGAACTCTTCTTTTTCTCTCCAGCAAGTCCAGGCAAGGAATTTTGCATAGCCGAGAAGCACCTGGAACTCACAGGACACGCAGGCCCCTGTTCCTGGTATTTAATTTCTAACGTGATCATCTCCGCTCTGCTGGGCCTGCTGAAATACCGTGAAGGAGAAGTGCCCCAATAAAAAAAGAATTAAAAAAGATACAGTTAGCATTTTATATGAAATGTACAGCACAACCCTGAGAGCACAAACTGGAAGGGACTGTGGGAAAACGGTCTTGGTGAGCAGAGCCAGTATTAGAACTAAGGGGAGGAAAAATAACATTGATCTTTCTTAGACTCTAATGACCGCTGAGAGTCTTTCAGGTTGAAGCCGGACACACATGATCAGGGGAGCGCTGTGTACTGTGCTCGCCGGGGACTGCACGGATGACTTGAATACGAAAACACATGACCTAAAAAATCAAAAGTGTATTTGAAACGTTCTGCTGCTCTAATAGCAGTATTTTCCTGTAATGGGAAACCTTGCCTGCTTCTTTTCTGTACAGAGCTGTTTGACTGGGGTTGATCTGGTTGCTAATCGACCAGTAATTGATCTTCATTGGATTTCAACAGCATATTCTTTAAACAGGGGACTCGCTACCTTACTGCTGGAAAGGTCAGGCCTGTGTATTATAATCTGAGTGCTCTAAAGGGAAAAAAAATTCTTATGAAAAGTTTTGAAGAGAGATTTCCTTAAGGAAGTGTGTCATTTTAAAACAGTTTTATAAAACCACAATGGTGTAACAACGTGAGTGTCAGTGTTTACTCTGATTGCATCACTGGTCTGAAAATTCCCATCAGGTGCCAATAAGTCCAAGTTTGCTCTGTTAAATACATGAATTGCAGTGTTACGTTATTTGGATGATTCAGGTCCACGCACCGTGTTCCTGATCCAGCCTTCTCAGGCTTCGAGCAGATCAAAGCTTCATAGGAAGAGCGCACCAGGATGGCTATGTTCAATAAAACCCCTTGGTGCGAGGAGAGTTTCCTGGGGAGGAGCGCAGAGACCCAGACCCAGCTGAGCCTCCTTAAGGCTTCTGGAGGCATCGGGCTCGCAACACGTGTGCGCTGCAGTGCGGCTGCAAGGAGCCGCCGTGTCCTGCAGAGGGTCAGCAGAGCACGCCCGGAAACCCGCGCAAAAAAACACTGCTCCCGGAGCCGCCAGGCACCCGGGAATCTCAGACCACCATAAAAAAGTTGGGGCTAAATGAAAACACCACACGGGAAAACGAGGCCTTTCCAGGGCACCTGAACGTGCGGTAGTTGCAGCAAAAGGTTCTCGCTCACACTCTGTGACACGAGATGGGAAAGCCCTAATCCGCCGCTGGAAAGAGACTTGTCGGGATGACTCCGGCATGTGGCAAGTGGCTCTCTGCGGGTTTGCTACGAGAGGCTCGGTAGGAAGGCAGCTGTGGGCTGCACGGGCTGCTCTGGCAGCAGAGGGAACATATAACTTTATGGCAGAGCTCAAGGCTTCAAGCAACTGCGGCCACAGAGAGGATATAGGAACATGATGAAAGCCAGACTGAGGTTCTCCTTTGAAGCTAAAGCTGGTTAGAGATTATTCCCTGCCCCCTGGTGGAAAATGCACATGAAAGAAAACGAAAAATCCAGTTTGCTTTACAATTGTCTGTGTAAAATATTTAAATTTTCATCAAAAGAAAAAATATTTGCAGAAAAAAGTACTATTTCTTGGAAACTTCAACAAAAAAAAAGTAAGGTCGAAGATACAGTTTTCAATGAAACAAAAATCTCTTCTTATTCAAATGATTCTTTAGGATAAGCCCTACAGGCCACGTGTTGCTCCTTTTTCAGCAATCACTGACCCAAGTGTTCACCCAGTCCATACTAGTAAACCTGTCAGATCGCTTCATGTTTCCTGCACCAGGGACCTGGCAAGCAGCTAGGAAGTCAGTAACTCCAAATATCAGATACAGTAATGGGGGCTCTTGTAGAAGTTGCAATGCATCTATAATTAAAAGATTTTAGGCCAGTGAAGGCATCACTGTAACACTCTTGCGAAGGACGGCTGCAGATGTGCTGACAGGAGAATTACTGTGGATACCTATTAAGATATTTTTGAAAGCTTGCAACTGGTTTCCAGCCTATGTAATTCATCACGGCTTTTATCTATGCAAAGAGGGGTTTTCTCAAAGTCGTCTGAGCAACGTACTCGACTGGAACTGAAATCATCTCCAGATTTATAATCACTCCCAGTCGCTGACAAAAAGGAAACTATGTTCGGCCCGCCAGAATGAACGTCATTCGGCTTCTCCTTCTCCCTTCCACTGCCAGGGAGCACCGTCTGCTTTAGCAGGGATGTGAAATCCGCGAACCGCAAAGCCCGTGCGGGTTGTGCAGAGCGCCGGCTGCGACCGAGGGCCAACACGGCGGGGCGATCAACAGCACAGCAGCAGCTTTTGCTAATACTTGGGAGATGCAAACATCTCCCTGGTGGTATTTTGTTCTCTGTTGCCATTTTTTTTTCCCCTAAATGGGGTACTTCTTAATTTTGATGCCAAACTACTTCGACCCTAGTTGGGAAGAGCTGAAATGACTTTCAAGTTCAGTTAATTACATTTGTATTACAAACCCAGTGCTCCTCCACATCCCAAAGTTTCCCATCTTGACTGTGAGATGCTGTCAGGCTTCTTCGGAGAAGGTTCTTTGAACTCTGAAGCAATCCTGAGAAAAATGTGGCTGGTTTTAGCGACCTCCGTGCCCTTCTATACATTACCAAGGGCCTGAGAGGCTTGTACTTTCTGCGAGCTTTCCAGGAGCCCTGCTGCAATATCACAAATCACTATATCCACCCCTTTCTCTGCTTAACCTCTATAGGAAGCCTCTTCAGGAGGGAAAAATCTAAGGCTGCAGAATTAGCAGGACACCGTTTCACCTGAGCCATACACTTCTGTCACCAAGGACTTGCAGTACATGGGAAACTGTGACAGCTTCATTTACAAATATTGAACTCCACAGTCTGTCTGTTCTCTCAACATACAAAATTCTCAACATGGAATTTTCTAAGATTTTTTCCTAATTATTATTATATATAGAAAAGAGCTCAAACTTCAGGGCTTTCGAGTCCCAATGGCTGGTAACCAAGTCAAACAGCATGTTGATATCCCAGATTCTGGAGCAAGCTCTGCTACAACGAGGGCACCCCAAGGTCACTACAGCAGTCCAAAGAGCAGTTTACACCCCCTGCATCACTGCCAGACCAATGTAAAGTGGTCTTAGGTGTTGCAGACTTAACATTTGCCTATCGTTACCCTTAAGGCATCCGGTGCAGATGAAGCTGTGCAGGCAGAAGCTGCCTCGTCCCCTCACAGGGGCAGACCTAACCCCACGGGCGGGCAGCGTGAGGGCTCCAGCACAGCCCCTGCGAGCGCCGCTATCGCTATCCCCAGACACTGCTTTGCCCATTTGTTAAGCATGTAGTTTCAAAAAACATTAGACCTGAAAGCAAAACATTTATCGCAATAGAAAAAAAGAAGTGTCCAGAGCCTCGGACTGAAGCCCGTTAGCAAGATATTCCTCTCCATAGGTATTATGAAGCTCCAGCAGTTCTCCGTAAGCCCTTTACATCTGCAATCCCCCCTCTGCGTGGACACATGCAAGCCAAGTCTCTGCAGCTACGCGGGTACCACCATAGCAAAGAGACGGGCGCTGTGTGGCTTTTGCGCAGCACGGATGCTGCAAGCTGGGACGTGGGAGCAGCAACAGCTGCCCTCACTGGAACACGCATCAGTCTGCTCTTCACTGGGGGCTGCTCGTGCCAAATGCAGCTCCAGCTGCATTAGCAAGTAGCCGGGTGCAGCAGCAGTGGGTCTGTAGAGCAGAGCTGCATCCACTAGGGCTGTTCAGAACAGCAACACGAGAATAATTTTGTAAAGGACAAATATTCAGCCTCCACCTCCTTGATTATCTTATCCTGAACACCTACTCAGCTGTGCATGTGAGAAGGAGAGAGAGATAAAAACTTCAAATGCAAATAAAATATCACCTTCAGGTTGAGACCGGTTCCAGGAAATTTTAGCCCTGAAGAGAAAAGCAATTTTGAAAAAGCACCTGAGCCAAGAGTTACATTTCAATAACAATAACAAGTAACAGCTCTTGTAAAAGCTCTTTCCATTCAGAGATCTTAAAGTGTTTTTAAAACATTGTAACTTTAGCCTAATGAAATCTAAGTGCTGGAAAGGTAGAGTGGTAGGAGCAGGTAAGCAGCAGAGCAAGGAGGGGACTCAAATGCTGTGGCATCCAGTGGGAGCTGTGTGAACATTCAGCTTTTGTGCATGTAAAGATGGTTGCTTCAAAATCAATGGATGATGAAAGCTGAAAACAGCACTTGAACCTACTTGTATCAATGGTGAGGCACACATCGACCCTGGAAAATGGAAAAGGGAGCTTGGCTAACAACTGTCATCAACAGCAATCAGCCAAACTGCGGCTTCTCCCAAGGGGAAGCCATCAGTAGAAATGAACAGCGCTGCTTTGAGGCAGCCTGACTGCACACAAACAAATGCACAGCGGTCCTGCTTCCCCGGGGGGCAAACACCAAGAGCTAGTTCCCTCGCTCAGTGCTCAGAGCTGCTCTCTCCCAGGAGAATACTAGCTCTTTCTGAGAGCTCTTGCACGGTCAAGAATGCCTTTTTGACCGTAAATAGCTTTTAGTGGCCTTCTCCTCCTGCGCTTTCAATACTTTCTTGCTCACAGCCACTCCTATTACCAAAACTTGTGTTGCGGTGCCCTTGCGCCCCAGCTCTGCTCCTTTCAGCATCTGGGCAGTTCCAAGTGTCTCCTTCCCAAGGGCACCCAGAGGGACACCGCGTCCTCAGTGACATTTTGGGTGGCTGGAGCAAGCACCTTCCCTAGAGCACCAGCGCTGCAGCTGCACAGCACGTCCTGCCCTGCCGCGAGCGCCCTCAGCAAGGACACAGAGGAAGTTTTTATGCCCTCTCAGAAGTTTCTACCGGTCGGGAGTAAATTTTCATATGCTTAAAGTCTGGCTGGACTTTCAAGGATTGATAACAGGTACTTGGAAAAGCAGCAGAATACTCACTTTTCCTTGGGGGATTGCTTTCCAGCTAGTTTAGCTGAAAAAAACAGGGGAACCAGAGTGCTCTAGCTGGCAGCGAGCGGCTACAGCTTGACCCAACCTGCACACGGAGAGCGGCAGGTGAATATTTAGCTCTGCTGGCCCTGCTCTAAGCGAGACGTAGACGTCCCCGCCAGGCAGCGGGGCTTGTGGCGTGCGAGCAGCGACGGGGGCAGCGCGCGCTGTTACCTGCCCGGGGCCGCTGGCTCCATCGAAGGCGTCGCGGGCAGCCAGGCAGTCCATTAACTTCCCATTGCGCCGGCAGCCCAGGTGCACCAGGTCCCGGCAGTGGGCATGGCAGGTGTATTTGCAATCTGCGACACGCACACAGACAGAGACAGAGCACAAGAGACGGTTAGAGAAGGAATTGCTGCCGGCAGAGCCTTGGGAGGGAGCCACGTGCCAATTTGCTGCCTAATCCCCAGGAAACTACTCCCTCCCCGTGACTGATGGGCTGAATTACAGAAAAATAACATTTACAGTTTATAACTGTAGCTACAACTTATTCCAGACGTGGGTATGCAGGGGACAGCAGGTGACACCCCTTGCTGTGCCGCAGGGATCCTGTTCTCCAGCCGGGTCAGAGCTGCCCCGGCACCAACTTCTGGCAAAGGGTCCGCGCGGGCGCCGCTGCCGGAGCTGTCGCAACGCAGCCACGGAAGGGGCTGCGCTCGGAAGAGACGCGGATAAAAAAGCCCAGCCACAGCCACAGGGTTGCACCTGGGTTAAACTCGAGGTCTCCTAGGAGTACCTACATGGATACCGTTCCGCTTTCTGACTTCACACACACGAGGGACTTTAATGGTGTTTGTAAAAGAACCCGGTGTTCAGCTCCGCAGCGCTGTTGCACAGGCCGTTTCCCACAGAGCTGGGTCGAGTTCATTATCCCACTTTTGTCTAGCCTTGAATGTGGCTTCCTATTTTTAGACTCTGTTTTAAATTGTTTATAGTTTTGCCAAAGCGTAACCGCTTGTACTTGAAGTTTCCATGCTGGGGAGCGTCATGCTGTTTGTTTTAGAACATTTCAGCTAAAACATCTCTAAGGCCATTTCCAAGAATGAATTTAGGAGGAAATGCCTTGATTTTGCCAAACTAAACTATTCTTGCAAATGCCTTTCTCTTACAAGGTGTACACCTTCCTGGGCTGGAGCAAATGTTTGGATTCTGGATGTGCTTTCTGTTCCCTTGTCAGCCTTTGAACCACCCCCACCCCTTCTCTACATGTTGGCTTAGAGTCCCACTACCGCTCCTGAAGAATAAATTCCTTGCGGTTCCCATTTACAATGAATACTTTCCAGCACACTGTTTTGGGGCAAGACAGCAGGGGTTTTCCCACAACACTACCCCACTTGGCTACGGACTAGACCACTAATCTGTGCTATAAAATCCTTGAAATCCTTGCACAGCCAGGTCATCCAAAAGCAAAAATTTGATGTGGGATCAGGCGTAAGCATGCAATTCCATCTCTGCTCAGTGGTGCCCGATACAGAATTTATGCTGTATTCACACCAATGCAACACGAAATACATTTTATTTGGCACAAAGTCAGCCTGCCCAAACTCTTTGAGCATGTGACCTGGCAGGACGAGTTTATCCTGGACCCTGCAACTGGGACACACGGAAGACCTAAACCCAACTGACTGCATCAGTCCCAAGAGGAGAGTCCTTGCTCTTCCCAACGGGTCTCCCAAAATAAGTGACTGCTCCTGTCTTAGTCTCCTCCACGGCTCTGCTCCGTGTGCAGAGAGCAGGGACTATCTTTTGGATTCCTCGCTCAGTTCCCAGGAGGTCTAGAAGAAAAAGGACACTCATATTTGTGTGAGGCCCTGGAGGGGAAAGAGCAGTTTTGTACTCGGGAAGGGACTCAGCGAGATGATGTTGAAAAGCCTCATCCCTTCCTTGTGGTACCACATGGCGTGGGCGCTGGCACAGCGCCCCGGGTCAACGTGGGATGTGAGCACACAGCTCAGTAACACGGTAATGCACATGTAGAGGCCAAATTAAAGCATTGCTTGAATTTCTTACTTCTTCTTAACATCTGAGTTCTTTTCTTTGCAAGTTCAGCTATCTTTTAACTGTTTTCTGTCTTGGCTTCCTATAAAAATGCTTATGAGACTGCACTGCTTGTCTATCTTTCCATCTATCCACTGTAACCTTGAGATGTGACCTATTTTAATCCAGCACTGCCCCAAAGATATTTAAGATCATATCAGTTTTATGAAAATTACGTGATGGGTAAAGGAGGGCGACCCAACCTAATCACTACACTCACTACAATCACTACACTTTCCCTAAAGGCCAGCAAAACTCATCCACCAGGCAACTGCTCCACACTCTCGGGATAACCAGTTGCCACTGGTGTCTCCTGGCCCGCAAGGACGTGACAGGGAATGGGGATGGTTAAGGGAAGGATTTAACGGACAAAAGGCACAAATCTGTTAAAAAAAGAGGAAAGGAAAGGAAAGGAAAGGAAAGGAAAGGAGAGGAAAGGAAAGGAAAGGAAAGGAAAGGAAAGGAAAGGAAAG
>JAWLRI010000039.1:2849020-2871280 GCA_034781795.1 Crypturellus tataupa
AAGGAAAGGAAAGGAAAGGAAAGGAAAGGAAAGGAAAGGAAAGGAAAGGAAAGGAAAGGAAAGGAAAGGAAAAGAAATGGGCTTCACTAATTCAACAATTTATTTTGGATGGTTATGTGAACATCTATACATAGAATGCACCCATGCTAGAGACTCATTTTCATAAATAATCTTAGGAAAAATCTGCTCCTTAAACAGCCTTAAAAAGACAGGATTACTAATTGAGTTAGGAAACATTTTCTCTCAATGCTTTTCTTTGTCATTTATATTAATTTTAATTTGTGTGTCTGTAATGTCATTTGTAAGACAAGCCCATAATTTCCTCCCAACTATTAGAGCCGTAATTGAGAAAAATATGAAAGCTTTATCTCTGAAACTCCAGGAGCATTTTTGACCTGAAAATAGATTTTAATACATTGAATAGAAGTCTAATGAGGACGGCAAGAAAATTTTCTTTCTAGAGCAACAATTACAATCTTTATCTACATATTTTGCTTTTAAAATCACTGTTTTATTCCATTCATGAGGTGTTTCACAAACATGCAGATAGCATCAGATTTAAAATAAGGCCCTCCTTTTTAGGTGCTCCCTCAACAGAGCTACCCTAGAATCGCAAGAGTTCCATAATTTTCTGTTGTTCTGCACACCCGGTTTTGGTAGACGGCAGGTGGCTTGGGAAGTGACCCGAGCCAAGCGCGCTCTTCTCACATGCTCCGAAATGAAGGCTGCCCTGCAAATCTTGAAATCTAAAGACCTGGGGTACAAGGTACAGTTGATAAAAGCACTCATGACATTTAGAAAAGCTAGTAGGTCTGTTTTCCTTATTCTAAGACTACTTTGTACACCTATTTACACAAAGGATGCATGTAGAATGTGCAATATTTACCTACTGCATCACTAGCAAATACCATGTAAATATGTATTTATCAAACACACAAACACCACCTTTTAAAAGTTGTGTCAGCAACTACCGAGGCGCGAACTAAAATGTCATTATTTCATATTTTACCGTAATATTGGCTTGACCTGAGCCCTCAAAAAAAAAAAAAATGATTTAGTGCATTTTCAAATCAGGTGAAAGCGAGACTGCTCATACCCCGCCTTCATGAGGGCGACCTGTAAGACTGCAACACAGTGATTTTATGTGAATAGCCCCTACTGATGCTTATATTTTCTTCACCTGCACACTGATTTCGCTCGATAGCTAGTAAATAGCTGTTCCCATCCCCGCTCTGCTCCGGGAGGAACCGCGCAGGCAGCAGCTGGGCAGACACGCGGAGCAGCAGACGTGGTAATGGGGCATCACAGAGGCACCACGAGGCCGGCAGAGGCTCCAGGGCCAGATCTCTCCATCCCTCCGTGGGCTTCTCCCTTGCCCAGGCAAGGTGCACGCTCTGCTCTGTGCCGTCCGGGCAAATTTAACTTTCAAATGGCCGTGCAAAAATGGACGTGTGCCGGAGCAACTCACGCACAAGGGAAGCTCAAAGGCAGGTCTGCATCACATGGGTTTGTACTGCTCATCAGCTGCAATGACTTGAAAAAGTCTGGAAGTTTGCGTGGGGTCCGTGATTTGGTTCTGCTACTGCTTGCATTGGGAAGCTAGCCATAAAATCAGCTTTACCTGAGAGCCTGGGGCTTGGCTCCCAGTGTCACACTGGGAGACTATGCATGCAGGAAAGTGAGCTTCCAAAGCTTCCTGGAAAAATACTCTGGGAAAACCCATCTAAGGGGCTTAATACCTTAATTCTTAATTCACATGCAGCTATAAGGTCACAGAAAGGAGAAGGATGATATTTCCAATCAGAAATGTTTCTTCTGCAAGACAGTCTTGCACTGTATTTGTACAGCACACTGATATTAGCATCTCCTGTTTTAATTTGTACACGTCTCCCAAGCTCCTATAAAGCTGCATCCATCCACACGCACTGCTCCGTTAGCCGAGGACTTCTGATTCGTGTCGTTTAGCTCTGCTTTGACTGTCCAAGCCACGAGGCCCACATGGGAGAGCAGCAGTCACGGCGAGAACCTACTGCCCTTCTCCCAAGGCACGGAGAGATGATAAAACCGCCTTAACTTGCTTCCTGGCAAAAGGGAAGGAAGCGAAAGATCCAGGGCAACGGCTGCACGTTCTCCAAAGTCTCTCCCTGCTGGCCGGGTGGCCGTGGCCAGATGTGTCTTCTCCTTGCAGCCGTGCTCCGCGCTCTGCCGGAAAGCAGCAGCTCTCCCGTTCGGTCCCTGCTCCCCACAGCTGTCGCAGCCCGCTTGAAAATATGAGCAGGCGAGTAGGAATATAAACAGCAAGGGAAGAAGGGCTGGCAACATGCTGCTGCCAAAGCAAGGCTGCAAGATTCGTACTGAAATACCCACTCAGGAGCCAAGTGACCAGTAGCGGCAGTGCTGCTCGCAGCTTACGCGGGATTCAACCCGAACTTTGCGTGCTCAGGATCTTGGAAAAAAGCAAGGGTCCTTGTGCAAGTGCCAGGGTCGGAAAGTTCCAGCCCCGAGTCAGCATTTCCACCACCTCTCCCCTCCGCACGGCCGGCAGCTCTGAGGGCAACCGTGCTCCCGGCCTCAGGAAGGCGGCAGCCGCGCGGCTCCACCGGCCCTGCGCGGTGACGGGAAGGAATCGCGCAGGGTCTTACCCGGAAACTTAAGGGCTGCTCACCCTTGGAGAATCCACGGGACTTGGAACCATCATTTTCCCTACGTACACCTCGCAAATAAAAACTGGATTATCATCCTGGATTAACAACAGACTCTCAGACTTTCATCCATCACTACATCTCACATATTCACACATTTTACTACTTGTATGACAGACTTCAGAACGTTATCTGTAGCAAAACTCTAAAAATGAAGCTAAAAATCAATGGAATATAATTGCAGATAAATGATTTCTCAGGAAATGTTAAACTATGATTTATCTGTCATTTAAAGAATTGCAGCTTTATTGATACCAATCCATGAAAGCCAGGATGCGATATCCTCCTCTTTATGTTGAATATTGACCTAGTGAACAGAGTCATTTTGAACAAAGAGAAAATCATACTGGAAACTAGAATGAAACCAGGAACTAGCTGCACCAATAATTGCCCTTTCTTAAAGATGTGTTAGGTATAAGAACAAGTCTTATATTAAGATGAAAATCAAACACAGATATGACAATTTAAAATACGCTCGATTTATCTTTTATAAGGAGAAAGAATGTTATGTCCATATGAGACAAACGCATGACTTACTTAAAATGTCTTAATGCATTCTCATGGATTCCAGTCTGAGGATGTTGCTCGATTTATATCTTTGTTGCTTCAGACCACCAAGAATTACTATTTGGAAGCTGATGGGAGAAGCAGAATGTCAAGGCCCCCTGCAACTGTTGGCCCCAGCCCGGGCCAGGTGCCCGGGAGCAGGAGAAGCTCCCGTAAGCAGCTGTACTAGGGACCGCTCACGGTGCTCCAGATAAACCAAGCCAGAGTTTCCAGGGCCCACAGCTGCAAGGTCACGTACAGACTTATTCTGGGGCCTCAGCAGAATACGGGTGCTTTACCACAGCAATGCAGGACCCCAGCCACAAGCTCAGTGATTTTGCTTCTGTGAAGCATCCTACCAAGCTAGACTTTGTCTGCTACACAGAAACACACAGGAACAGCCCTATTACCGACCGGTTTAAGGCTCAAAGTCTTCAGATGACTGTTAACCATCTAGGCAGGCAGCAACCTGATGTCACCACATCCAAAGGACATGACATTTGCAAAGCAGGGGGAGCTCCCAACTTCAGGGAAGCCCTCAGGTATGAAACTCAGCAGCCTCCGTGAACTTTGGCTTCTCTAATGTCCCTGCTGCCCAGGAGCACAGGGGCCCATCTCTGACCACCTGCATCAGGCAGTGTTGCTGGCTTAGCAACTGCAAAACGGGACAGAGGAAAAGGCATTTTGCACTAGACAGACAAAACCAGATTTTCCTCAGTTACTGTCCTTGGTACTTTAAGACGTCAAAAACTGTGTACTCTAGCTTGTGCTAGAGGGTTTGCTAGATAGCTGTCAACTCCAAGACATGAGAGTTCAGGCATCCTCAAAGCTAAGCAGGACCCACATCCCAAGACAGGTTGCCATTGACCCAAGGATGGTAAGGGGACATTGCCATCTAGCTGCACGCTTAAGAACTAATAATGTAGGCAGCTGCATGGAAGACGCATCTTCAAGAGTCACATAAACTTGCTGCCAAAGGCCACAGAAAAAGTGCCTGACTACTGCGGGAGTTTATAACACTGAGTGCCCAATCACTCTACCAAACACACACTTGAGGTAAAGCGCATGCCTACCATGAACTACCAAATTCAAGAGGCGCTTAGATGCTTACATGCCTTTGAGCACCTGCCCTGGAGTGACGCAGGAACGTAAATCCCATTGATTCGCTCCAGAACTATTAAAGCCCATTTAATCTCTTTGCAAAGCCCATGTGTATTTTCACCAGTGTCGGGTCCTCTCCCTCCTTCCAGGGCCCGCCAGCACTGCTCACAGGAGGTCCCTTCACCAACCTGAATTCCTGGGTTACCAGCCTCCCCACTCCTGGGAACGCCTGTACTTGTGGGCAGGCAACACTCTGCACGCAGGCCTGTTTACAGCCACCACTCCTGAAGGTAGGAAGCATCCAGCCCCTGCCAGACCACCCTGAAACAACCCTAAATTCCCTTTGTAAACAAAACTGAATAGATTTACCCCCTGCACCCCATTACCTCAATAAAGCTAAGGGTTAAAACATTCATTTGCCATAGTGGAAACAGTTTAAAAAGAAAAGTACAAGACAAGACAAGTTTAGATTATATTTACTAAATGCCATCTTCCTTATCTGACTGGGCATCAGGGCTGGCTTGCGAGGCGGCTGCTTCCCCTCCCGGGGTTACGTGCATGTTTTGGAGAGTCCTTCAACCTCCCTCTGCCTGGCAGAGAGGCCGGGGGCAGAGAGCCCAAAGTTCTCCTTCCACCGCCTGAAATTCTTCTTCCTTGTTTGGGCTTGACACCACATTCCCCAGAGCAAACTGCGCCCTAAAGCACCAAACAGGAGCAGGCGCGTGTGAAGGAGAGTAGATGCTTCATTTCTCCTTCCTCCCGATGGTCTCTTGGTATGTAAGTCTGCTGTGCTCTCTAGTTAAACTTCCCAGATACAGCTTCACGCTTCCTCTTCTTGCTGGAATCCCCTGAAAACTATGTGAATGGAATGTCTTGAAAAAGAGTCTCCTTAGGCTGATAACACCCATGTTCCTGTGAGCTTTGGCTGAACACCAAGCACGAAACCGTGAAATGAGTGTTTTGATGGAGTAATCTCTTGTCCCCATGCACCCAGCTAGTCTTCTGTAGTATCCTTCCGGGGACACTGTCATGTTCTGCCAAAAACCTCCAGAGGCAGCAAAGCTTTGAACACTGCATGACGTTGTGATTCGCCTTATTTCCCTTGTGTTTGCCCTACACAAAAATTGCCAGACATGCAAAGGCTCAATCTGCTAATAAGTGCAAAGACTAATAAATTACACCCATACTTTGCAGCAAGCCAGAAGGACATGTAAAAGTGATGCACATTTTTTCAGAGACGAGCGCTCCGAGAAGCAGCCGCTCTTACAGCTGGTGCACAGATAGCACCGTCCTTACCTCCCAGCGCAGCGGGGGCGGAGAGGCCGAGCTCTTCTGCGGAGTAACTTCAAACAAGGGATTCGAGACATCTTGATATATCATCTTATCCTCACCTTTCCAACAGACTTCAGGGAGCGCTTTTGCACTGCCTGGCACGTGCAGCGGTGAAGCCCGGGCCTATCGCACGGGGCTGAGGGGAGGAACCATCCCCACGCGCCACGTGGGGCCCGAGGGCTGCGGAGACCCGCGGTGCCACGGGGGCTCCGCGTCCCAGCACGGAGGGGCGGCTGCAGGAAAACGGGAGCTGCCCCTGCAGATCTGCCCGTGGCACAGGGAGCCCAACTGCAAACCCCGCGCACTGTATGGGCCATCGGAAGTTCAAAAACAGTCTAGAACATCCGTAAATTAAATTACGTTTTCAAATAAAAATTACAAAAAGCTGCCTCCTGAAAGCCTCTCCACCAAGAAGCTGAATAAAATGGAGCTTGGGAATATTTACTCTTAACATCCGCCTTTCTGTGGCTGTTTCAGAAAATGCATTTAAAATCCACCTTTGAGAGTACTGAAGTCACAAGACTTTATGTTTGGAGAACATCTGCCACAGGAACACAGGGCTGTATACACATTTCTGCACTCAAAATGCTTTGGACATAACAGAAGCATTTCTTTTAAGAAGTTCAAAAATAGGTCCAAATTACTTAATTCAGCTATGTCTCATGCTGACACTTTAGGACTTCTCCTTCACTGCTTGTTACCCTCTTTTCAATTTAAAAACTTTTTAAAAGGAAAAAAAACACCTTTCTCCATTAAAAAGGTCAACTTTTGGTCCCGCGTGTCAATCCAATACAACCACCTTGAAAGCATTTACTTCAGTGCCCTCTATTGCTGCATACCTGTAACAGCATGAAGTTAATTCCCAAAATGGGTATTTTTAGTTTTCCTTTTGTCTAGAAGAAACCTGCATAGAAAAAAAAAAGGAAAAAAAAGGAAAAAAAAAAAAAAAAAAAAAAGGAAGAGGAAAAGGCTTAGCCTTAGCTACCTGCATGTCAAGGAGATGCAAGTTAACGACCAAACTTGAGTTAATGTATTCCCCTTTTTTAATGGAATTAATAGCACAACAAAGGCAACATTTTCAGTTGGAATGGTTTAAGGAAAACTCAGAGCAGAACTGATCTATCTGACCTGAAAATTAGGTATTTATTCTGAATCTCTATTGAAGAACCAAGGCTCACTCTATTAGCAGAGAAAAGAATATATTCTAGTAGGACAAAAGCCAAGCCTTTAACTGAAAGATTTCTTTCAATAAAATCTAAATACTTTAACTTTCAGCTAATAAAGCCTGGAGCTTGCTATGTTTAAACATGAGATGAGGAAAAAGTGGAATCAAAACCCATCAGCTGAAGCAGAGTCGCGCTGATGCCTGTGCCTGGTCAGCAGGGTGTTACTCTCATACTGAGCACTTCACTGCGTGCTGCATCCAAGACCAGGCTAGGCTAATTGCACATATCAGAATATAATGTTACCTTCTCTCTTTAAAAGAGGTAACTCTGTCCTACTGATTTATTAATGTCCCTCTTCATAAGTGACCAATCCACAGCTTTTCTTTCAGCTGTTCTGTCGTCATTCCCACCCTGCCTGTGGAGCTTGAAGTACAGGGCTGGGGAGCTGCTCTATCTAACACACGCAGCGCTTCGTCCTCCCGTGCTCTACTGCTTGACATTGGCAAAGCAAAGCAGCGTGGCAGTATTAAAACAGCAAGTGGAGTTAATCTTCCAAAGTACTTTCTGCAGAGAAGGTTCAGGAGAGCAAACCCACGCAAGGTCCAGGTTGTAGTGGCAGTTACTGGGGATGCTGACAGCTGGGACGTGGTGAGGACGGTCACATCTGCAACCCTGCTCCGAGCAGGGGTCTGCGTGCGCTCCACGACACAAAGCGTGGTCACCTGCACAGAATTCTAACTGACATTTATTACACGCTGACAAAGATCTTGGTAAATCTCAGGATGTGAATCAGGATTTTTCCTTGCGAAAAAGGAAAGAGTTTTGCCTTGTTGCACTTAAGATCATTACAGTCAGGGAAAAGGGAGTTCAGTGGGATGCTACATTAGCCTCCTCTAATTATCTGAGAGAGGGAATAAAATAGAGCATGGATGATGCAGTTTTCCACCTCCCAGGAAAAAACACAGAAGGAAAATCTGAACAATTAATGGGTGGAGAATTACGTAAAAATCAGTAACAGTGAAAGAGGTTTGGGTTGCTCCAGTCTCTACCAGCAATGCACTTGAAAAACACACATATATGTGGATTGGATTAGACCAAAGGTTCATCTAGGCTAGAATCCTGTCTCAGGTAGAGTCAACCAGCAGATGCTTAGAGAAAATGTATGAGAAGAGGAGGAATTTTGAATAACATTCTCCCTTACACCCTCCTGGTCTCTGGCAATCTGCAGTTTAAAACAGATCAGCCAGAGGCTGCATCTGCATCTTATTTAATATGCCTTGATGGCTCTTTCCTCCATGAATTTATCTAATCATTTCTTGAATACATTTATACTTCTAGTCTCCAAAACATCCTGTGTCAATAAGCTCCACAATTCAATTATGCGTACGTGTGCGTGTGCATGCGAAAGTAGTTTGTTTCAAGGCTCTTGTCTGCCCATTTCATGGCAGGTCCCTGCATTCTCGTGCTCCGAGAAGCAGCAAGCAACCAGCTGCCTTCAACGCTCCACGCGGCCCGGCTTTTCAGCACCCAGATGGGAAAGCCCTGGTTCTGTGAGAATTGTCATCTCTTCAGTCATCCAAAGCCTTCTTTTGTATCTCCTCATTCTTCTGTATCTTCTTTTAAGATGAGGTGATCTAAACTATGCTTTATATGGAGGGTAGGCACAATGCAGCTCTACACAGTGAAAGGAGGGGCTTGAGTTTTCATTCTATTCGTTTCCTAATGCTTTTACAGTTGCCTTTTACCCTGAACATCGAGAAGAGTTTCTTCAGAGATTCTTCCAAGTAGTAAAAAATAAATTAGAAGCCACTGCTCCATAGGTGCTGTCAGAGCATTCCTGCCCTGTATTTTTCAATACCTCGTATTTATCATAGTGAATTAATTCTGTTTCTTTGTCCAGTCACTAAGTATGATGAACTTCTTAAATGAAGTTCTTCTTATGATGAACACCACAAACCTATCCTGAAGACCTGCAAACACTGACTATCCTCCTTATTAATAAATAAATTTTGTGCAGCATAGATCCCTGCAGAGTTTTCTCTAGAAGGTAAGCATATTTTTAAGCAAAAGATACAAGAAAAATTACACAGATCCTTAAAATGAAAAGAAATAGAAAAAGCACATATATATATATATATTTTTAAGACCAGAAACTGAAAAAATATGCTTTCACAAATGATCTCTAAATACTTCCATCAATAATTTAGGTATATTTAAATGAACATTAGACACAGATGCTACTCAATGATGATTAAGAACATTCAAATCAACAGGACTGAATTGTCTGCAGCAGCCAGACAAATCTAACATTAAAGACCGCACCTAACTCTATTACAGATAGAAAACATGTATGATCATAAATGACCACTGTTCTTCCAGTCTGTTAACGTATTAAATGCATCTCTGCCATTATATAATTGGAATCCATGAACTAGACATTCAGGAAGGAAAAAAAAAAAAAAAAGATAATTGGGAAAAGCAGGATCAGAAGTTTTGGTCATCCACCCCAGCAGGTCCCTATGAGACAAGAATTTGGGTCATTGCATGTAGGGTCCATCTGCAGTCACTTCACCATGTTTGCTTCACACTAAGTTTCAGCCGAACTGATTTATATCCAACCCAGTTTCTTTCCACTGAGCAAGCTCTGAACGCGTCTGTCTACTCCCTCTCCCGATACAGCTAAGCAACCCTTCAAACGATCTTCCCTTGGAGGCAACCACCTCTGAGGTTAGATGCCCCAGGGAAACAGTTCCTGAGTGGCCCTTCACTGATCACCAGGGCTGGGCAGCAGCTCTCCTTGCTCTCTCCTCTGCAAGAACTGGCTCTCCCAAGCCCAAAGCAGTCACGAAGTGCGGGACACCGTGGCCATCGGCTCCACGGCTGCCTCTCCGCGCCACCCACACCTCCTCTGCGGAGCACAGCAGATCCGTAACTGCAAAAATTTCCCCCTTCCTCCATAACAGACACTCATTTCAATCAGTTTTGCAACTGTGTCTTGGTAAGTATACAGGAATATAGTGATATTATCCGATCATTCATTTCCCAGTAGTGTATTCTCACAAATGCCGGGTAAGAATCTGCTACCTCTGCACATCCAAAGCATTTCTGGAGTAACACAGTTTAAAAGGTTATGTTAATGTTAATGTTACGAATGTAACATTAACGAATATGTTACATACGAACATAATGTTACAAATACATGCACTTATGCCATAATAACTGTCCAAATGTAAAAATAATAAATTAATTCACAAATATTTTAAATTAAATCTCTTTAAGTTGACATATCACACAAATAATTATATATTCTCTATAACTGCGTGTTATAGATTTCTTTTTTTTGCTGAACATATTTTAGAGAGACAGCTGAAAAGCTGACTTGTATTTTTCTGTGAGCAGCTTGCAGAGAATTTTAAGTCTGTATGTGTTTTCTTTCAGCAGGAAGCCAATTTAAGAGATAGCACTATATTTCTGTGCTTTTCCATGGACTTTTCAAAACATACAGTTTTACATAAACACGATTTTATAGCAGATGTTTGACCATCTTGGCCAAAAATTCTTCCAAATCAATAAAAATAATCTATTAACTTTATTGTTACAGAAGAACTAAGATATCAACACACTAGAGCAGAGAAGTTACACCGAGTCCCTACCAACACTGAAACATAATCATCAACTTATAATTACATGGCAGATCCAGTTAGTTTTATGATTTTGTCAATAAATCCCTCCTCCTGCCCTCAGAAACACCTTCCTACGTGTTCAGTGGGACAGTAGCTCAAGCTACGAGAGCTCTCACTAGCTGGGAGCTCTTCATGCGTTGGTAGGACTTCAAGAGAAACAAGGCCAAGCAAAATGATACACCTGAGAATGCTTTAAACTGCTTTAGTTACTTAAAACAAGAGCTTTAAAGCAAGCAGGGTTTACTGCTGGGACTCTTTAGTCAAAGTAAAAAAATGATTGCAAGCATTATGCTTTTTATGTTTTCCATACAATATAATGGGATGCTTTTTTGAGGAACAAGTCTAAAATCTGCTTTTCTTCTGAAGAGTGTCCTGGAGGTTTAAATCAACGTGGATCACAAGCTTGTCTCTGCTAGTGCTGAACTTCACAAACTGCAAGAAACAGCAACACTTGTGGGACCTTAACCACAAAATTGTCTCAGACTAATCCCTAATTGTGAAAATTAGTTTGAACATTGGAGCAAAAAGATTTGACTCTTTCAAAGCTTTTGCTGTATTGAACAGTGAATATTCTTATTCTTCCAGACCCTCTTTAAACCTTGTTACATTCCTGACCTCTGCAGCATCCTCTGGTCGTAAGTCCGACAATTTAATTATATGCTGAATGAAAAAAAAGAAAGCCCTGTATTTGTTAACTGTCACATCTGTGTAATTTACTTCTGCTATGAAACAGAGACCGGGAGTTACATTTATTTTGTCTTTCGGATCATTGTTTTCTATACTCTGTACCATGGATGAGGATGTTGTAGGAAAAAAAAATACACCTATTTCAAAGAAATATAGGCAAAAATCCCAAATAATATAACTTGCAGGTTTGAGTTCTTGTAAAAATGTTTCATATCGTTGACTAAACTAAATGCTCTTAAAATATTAGGACCTAAATTTCATATAATCTGAACGACAATTAAAGCCTACTTTTGTTCCTTCAGCAAGTAACTTCATCAAAAAAGTTACTGAGCACCACCCTAGAATTCATCTCCTAAAAGAGGTTTTTTGAATTATGCCCATTATGAATATGGAAAACTGTGCCTAATTTTGACAATGTTTAGTGTTATTCAGAAGTGAGTACGTCAGCGGCAGGCAATAATTCATGGCCCAAAATCCCAATATATCCATCCAAGCGGAGGTTGTAAAACTAAAGATTTTTAGGAACTGAAACCTAAATGTGCTTTGATAGATCTTGTTGGAGCAGAATTATCAAATACAGCTTTCTGATTACACATACCTACAACAGCCCTGAATTCACCATTACACATAAATACTCATTTTGTGCTTCAGCAGATTTCATTGTTGGCTCAGACAGAGAGGACAAGGATTTCTGAGATGGAAGCAGAAGGCAACCCACAAATCTAAGGTATGCGCAGAGGTCCGGAGCCCATCCGTTGCTGCAGCCTATCTATGATACTCAAATACTCATATGCCTCAACCAGTCTTAAAGGACACTTCTAAAGGCAAAGGGCAGTGTTTCACCTTCAGGGATATTTATGAGAAAATAAATATCTTCCAGATATTTATGTTGGGAGACTCAAACATTTCTCCACTAGGACCGGCCAGCGATCAAAACACTGAATTGCCTTTAGAAGGAATGATCTTACTAGCTGATGAGGTGACTGGTGCTGTATTTCAGCCAATAAAAAGGACATGAGGAGCGCTGCATCGCCACCAAACCCCAGGCCCCTCCGAACTGCTCATCACTGTAGGAACACGCAGCTCAAGCTCGCCCAGCAATGAATTAAAGGGCTTCAGGGATTCATGCTGCACGCAGCCTTCTAGCTAAACTAATAGATAAGGCAATTCCATATCATTTTCTGGCAGATCTTTGAATCATATCAGAGTTTCTGTGTACAGACTTAAGAAAAAAACAAGATATTAATCTCGCGTTTATAGAAATGGGGCACCAAATACCAGACATGAATATTAACTTGTATAAATTACAATGATGCAAAAGAATTCCTCATCTGAGCAATCCTAATGTTCTATTGTGTTTCCAAATTATTTTTACAGTTTTGTTCAAGTGAGCCTCACAAAATGCAATAATTGAAACAATGCTGGGCTGGAAAAGTTACCCAGCAAAATGGAAAGAAATTATTTTCCCTGGGAATCCCTTTGTAGGGCAGGAGAAAGCATCTTCAGTGGTGCGGCGGCAGACTTACCAGCAGCCTTCCAGAGAAGCTTCACCGTCCTCCTCCTCGAGCCGCCCAGTGCCTTGGGGAAGCAGTAGAAGAAGCGAGCTATCCTCCTCACCGTTTTGCTCAGGTCGGTTCTTATGGCCATAGCCCCAGGCGCTCTGCAGGCACCAGC
Source organism: Crypturellus tataupa (assembly GCA_034781795.1). NCBI lineage: Eukaryota > Metazoa > Chordata > Aves > Tinamiformes > Tinamidae > Crypturellus > Crypturellus tataupa. Next base: position 2,861,912 of record JAWLRI010000039.1, read on the forward strand.
GCGAGCGGCAACCGGACCGCGGCAGCGGCAGGAAGGCCCCGGCGCCCACTCGCCCGGCCAGCTCGAGCCACCTGTCAGCCCTAAATCCCCTCCCTCGCGGCCGCAGCCCCGCGGCCTCCAGCCCTCCCCTTTCGTTACGAGGAGCAGCTATATTAATAGATGCTTTGGCTAAAGAAAGACCAGAGCTTCAGAATCCTGACCTGCTACTGTATTTCTAGTAATGCTAAAACCAGAAATGTTTTCCACAGAAAGGCTTTTGAAAGGCTTGGTGTTCATCTCTAGCTATCTTTTCTTCTCCAGTCAGGAAACAAATACATTTCAAGCCCTACAGGATAATTCTCCTTAAAAAAAGCTCTATTTTAATCACCAGGATGCTATCCAGAAAGAGAGAGAGATACTTAAAGATCTTCTTATGAAGGTTCTTAGCAATAAATTTAACAGAGATTTCTATTTACAAACAGGGTTTTTAAAAATCAACTTTTGCTTTTAACGGATTTTAAGGCACACATAACAGTCAAATTATTTGTTGCCACAAGGCAAGTCTAGCTTTCCTTAATACTTATCCAAAGAAACTATTATTATCTCAGTAGCAAGACCACATGCTTCAAACAAGACGTACATTTAAAAGAAAAGCCAGAGATGTTATGAAATAGCATATTTCCCCCCAACATTTATCATGAATTCCAGCATTCACTTTCTAACAGCAACATGATTTAATCATTTCCCAAGCTCTGTACGATCTCAACTAAGTTTCTCTATAGCTTATTCAATTTTTTTCTTCTGCTGAATATGGATAGTAGAGAATACTGAAAATCAAGACTAATGGCATTATTAAACAAAGATCTTTTATATCAACCTTTAAACTACAGTAAGTAAGGGCTTTGTTACACTAGCTATGTTCACAGTGCACAGTTAATAACTCTTCCAGCATTCACAATGTATTTTTCTACGCTAAAATATGTGAAATATTTAACCCCATTTTATACATCAGGGATTTCTAACACACTGCCACTTCTCAGGACTACACAAGATAGATTGCATTTCCCATGGTCAATATTTCTCTGAAAACAAAGTAAACATTTCTGTTTCCACTCTATCTGCCACAGTTCTCCAGCCAGGGCCAGTTAAAGGGCAGAACCCAGGACTTAAACGGCCAGACACGTCCCTTCCTCCAGCTCCGGCCCATCGCACCGGCAGGCAGCTAGCAGCAAAGTGACAGTTTTAGCACAAGCAGGAGGTCTGACACCCACTTCAGCAAGGGCAAGGAGCACAGCTAAAACCCAACAGCTGACTTGCTTCTTTGAGGAAATGACACAGTTTTCAATGACTTAACAGCATCTACCAATTACTGAATCAAATAACAAAGATACCCTAAAAACTACACATAAGAAAGTGTAATGAAAATAAAGGTGACATATAGAACACTTGATATTTCAGACTAGAAATGAATATATTTTTATACTTAGTTTTATGAAGAACCCACACAGTTATAAGCTTTTTAAAATTTCAGCAGTGGAACGCCTCTATTGCCTTTAGAAAGACAGAAAGTGCACAGGAAGATTTTGCTTCCTAAAAAGAAGAGCATTTTTGTTACACCAGCATTTTATAAGGATTAAAGACTAATTAGTAAAACACACCAGAATTTAACACTGTAAAATGGTAAACTGAGTTTGCTGAAGAGGTTTATAACTTACAACGTCTAGTGCCTTATAGGAACAAAATATATGCAAGAGCATACCATGCTGTATATTATTTTAATGTAAAGAGAACCCAAGACAGTTAAATAAATCTGACAATTACGCTATACAGTAAATGAGGTAACATGCACAAGAATACAAGCCTGAATTCAGGCTGAACTCAATGGCAACTTTGAGGCAATAATTTCCCGAGTCCTCTGTCACTTTTAATCTTTTAGGCTCCAGTCAAACCCAAATGCAGACTGGATGGATGATACTCCAGAGGTTGCATTGCCCCGGTCATCACATTAGGGCACTGTGATGACTGCAGTGGTTCCTGTTAAGCTCAACTTTTCCCTTTGGAACATGTGCGCCAGTAAGGGGCCGCCTGTCGGCCTGCATCAGCTCCGATCGGCCGGGCTAAGCAGAGCTCACGCAGCCCCTCCTGAGAGGGCTCTGCTTACGCTGCATGGAGGCACCGATAGAAAGCTGGAAATTCTCTGCGTTTGGCGGGTTAGGCCAGGCTCATTCTGCCCCCCACGTCCCGCTGCCGCAGGCCCCCTCCGACCTCCCTGCAGGGCTGCCAAGGTCACATCGCGGCAGCAGGAGGAAGGGCAGGAACGGCCCCCACGGGCCCCTCGCGGGTGCTGCGGGTCCCCAGTGCTCCCCAGCCACAGACGGGTCACACAGACCCCGTGTCACATGCACCTCCTTCCCTCAGCATTCACCCCGAAAGCCCATTTCCACATGGAACCCTGAGTGCCCAAGTGGGAAAGGGGTCCAGCAAGGCCCTACCAGCTCCCCTAGGCTCAGAGGGGTGCACCTGGAATAGAGCCATCCAGCAGTGCAAACACGTTGCTGCTGCCCCATGGCATGGAAAGCTACAAAGCTCAGGGCTAAAGCTACTCCTCATACAGGACTTGTCCATTTAGGCTGCATCCAGGTGCCAAGACCCCCGTGTGGATGATCCTCATTCACAGTGGAAATTTTGTGTAGGTGAAGCTATACAGACTGAGGAGAATGTGTGTGCCTGCATTAACAACTGGACGGATCAGCTGAGTCGAAAACAAGTCTCTGCCTTCTCTGCAGGGACAATAACATATTTGGAAGGCAAACCTGTCACGACGCTGGTTTGAGGCACTGTGTTCTGCTCTACACCTGCAGGCAGAGTTCAGTGCGGAAAGATCCATCAGCCAGTCCTTGCAGGAATATTTCTTGTGCCAATGAAGCTTGAGCTTCCAGAGCTTTAAAGAGATTTCGAGATATCCATGGACTGTCTTTGCCCAAGAGCATTGAAATAGACCAAAAGATTTTAAGAAGATTAGTAACCTTGAACTGGGTTTTGCAGAGAAATACTGTATCTATGCAGTGGACACCATTTCCTGTGTGAAACATATTTATCTGGAAATATGTGAGAGTGGATTCTGTATAAGGCTCAAGAGCCTATACTATTATACTAGTAGCAATAAAATTATGAAAAAATGATTCAATGGCCTTTAGGAAAATCAATTTTGTACATACTTTAGAATACCAAAAAAAAAAAAAAAAAAAGAACTCAAGGCTAAAAGTAGAGAGAAGATACCGAGTTGCCTTGTAACACAGTTTGACACAAAGAGCTTGACTCAGCGGATGACAGACCAACTTGCCTGTGGGCTTTGGGTGACTTTGTGCCAAAATTAGTAGATTTCTCACTGAGAGTTCGCACGGAACTATCTGTAAAGGAAATCAGGTCGGGGCAGAAAAACAAGGTAAGTTGTTAAGCGTGTTGCTAAAACAATCAGTTTGGTCATCCTAATTTAACCTGTTTAAGACAAAAATAACCTGAACTTTCTTCAGGATACAATAAAGTAGGGATATCCTTCTTTAGACCTCTGAATGCCGTGAGAGTGATTACATGCTTGAGATTAACAAGGGTGCACCTTGCACGTTTATTTTCCCTAGGAGAGCAAAAGCTGTTTTTTTGACCCCCCACCCCCCATGCTTTATTTTCATCATGGCAGTTATGAGGTAGAAGGTAATATTTAGATCTGGAGCACAACAGAAAAATGCACAAGAGAGGTATTGCAGAGCTCACCTTTCACTGTAGCTTTTAAGCTTTTCCTAAGCTCCTACTAAGCTCCTACACTGGCTGTCAGACGCCTGTGCCCAAGACACTGCAGACGAGTGCTCTTCTGATACTCCACTGAGCAAAATCAAAAAGGCATTTGTCACTATTCGGTACAGCGCAGAGAAAACAGACATGTCTAGCAGCTCATAATGCCATCCAGCCAAAAACAGCATCACTATTTTTTTTTGCTTTATGTCGTGCACACTCCTGACCTGCATTTAACTGTCTGGATAAGGAAATCCATCCAATCACACTGGAGTTTTCTGGTCAATGCTACTTAGCAACAGAAGGAAGAGATGACCAGGATCACTGCACGAGAAGTGAGTTCTAATTCCAGCTTGGCCAGTGACCTCCTAGAGAACCTTGGAAAAAGTGATTTCACCTCTGGGTGCTCTCATCCGTGGCTGCTTTGCCCCCAGCGCCTCCAAGCAGGGACTGCTTCTTACCGTGCAGGCACACCGCCTCCCAGGGGCTTGGCTGGGCTGACAGATCCTATTGCTACCTTAATGCAAAAAATGAAATAAAATAGCAAATACTTCAGCAAGAAACTGTTTCATCAATTCATCCAAAAGCACACTGATCAGGGAAAACTTCAACTTTATCTTTTTGTCCAGTGTTTTAAAAGCATGAGCTTTGTTAATTCCCATAAAACTCCTGGACAAGCACCATGTTGAACTCTGAGCATGGCAGTATTAGATATATAAAACAGACTTCAAGATGGAGCAAGTTCTGCAAGGCTTTCAAGCGACGAGGCCTTCTGCGCTCCCCCAAGGCTTTCTCGGCAAGTAGAAGGTACCACGCTGGTGACTAATAGTAACATTTCTGTCACTAAGCTCTTCTTGCTTTTGCAAATAGATCGCTGCTTTGATGTCTCATTACACAACTCGCAGCCATCCCAGGGTACGCACACTGCCCGCAGAAACATCTATTTTACCACTATTTCATTAGCAGCCTCCTTTCTGCTGCCATACCAGCTCCCAACTAGCGTTTATTCGAAACGCAGCTTCATGGCGCCTCCTGGCCTGCCTGGAGCTGGAGCTCAGCGCAGCCCGCGGGGCACAGGACGCAGCCTGGGAAACGCATCCCGCAGCTCCCCCGGGCTCCTCCGCCGAGCCGTTTGGGACGGGAGCTCCACGGGTGCCATCCCAGCCCCGGCCGGCCCGGGCCCCTGGCCATCCAGACCCTGCAGATCCAACCCGTCTGGGAAACTTGGGATTTAAAATAAAACAAATGCAGGTTTGAAAGCTGTCTATCCTAGGACATCTCTTTGGAGAAGAGAACTCTCAGCTCTGGTGTTCCTAACCTGATGCACCCTTCTCCCTCCTAAGCAAAAAACCAGAGAGGCTCCTGGAGCTTGAGTGGTTTTGGTAACTGAAGCAGTAACTCGAGATGTAGTTCTAGCAATTGAATCCCTTCATTATACGTCATTAAATATGAACACCTTCCTACGGCAGACATAGCTGATAAAGTCTATCCACTTTCTAAAAAACATCAAAATATCTCCTTTTTCTTATATCCTGCCTTTTACCTTCATTTCTGTAAGGAAGAATAATTTTCTTTAATGTTGCTAATTGGAATGCATTTAGATAACATCTTAATTTGTCCCAAGACTGTTTTTTTTTTTTAAAGTATAATTAAAAACTCCCCTTGTGGGAGATACATCCCATCATACACTAAAACAGGATCCATCAGTCCTTTAACTGCACTAAAGCAGTAGTCACCTACTGAATATTCAAAGCCAGTATCAAAAGAGTATTTTTTTAAATGAAATGAGGCCCTTATCAAAGGTTGCCCTGTAGTTCCAAAACACTCATTTCTGACAGAAGAAAAATCAGAAGGCCCCGAATAATCCCTGAAACTGCTATGCCCTCTACAATCAAGAGATGCTCACTAGAAAAAGAAACAGGAAAAAAATGGTTAAAAACACCTAAGAGATGATTCACTGAGCAAAGCTCAGACAACAGGAGTGTCAGACTAGGGGTGAAGAGGAACTTGCCACCGTATCCACTAACCTGGGCTTCTCTCTTTCTCCTCTAAATATCCTCTGATGAACGATCTTCAGAAAGCTTAAACTAAGAGCCATGAGTCTCTGTAATTTCATGTAAGAGAATTTTACACTGGCCTAAAAATGATTGTAGGGATATGTGCTTTATATGTAGACATACAAAATAACACACAGCATGGGTTAAGCTTCTGAAGAGCTGTAGTAACATTTCTATTTGGTTCCACAAAAGAGTGCATCTAAAAAAAAAAAGTCTCAAAATTCAGAGGCAAATAAATTCATCAAGTCATTCACTGCCCCTGCCATCAGTGTAAACCTAGTCTGTTGACCAGATTATGTGGAAAATAAAACTGTTAATAAACTGCAATCCAAACCCTGGCAGCAAGAACTCCGGAATCCAGCAAGAGCTCAGATACTCCACAGCATCTTTGGCTGAGGTATTTCATTGCACTTAAGTTTTCCTCCTGGGCAGAAACCCAGAAATATCGGTGTTGCTTCAGTTTATTCCAAGAAATAACTTGTTCTTTGGCTCTTTGCATAATGTGCACCTTGTGCACCACATCTGAACAGAAGATCATTGATCTCCTTGAACTCTTTTCCATTCCGGTCTTGCCTCCATGCAGTACGTGAAAGTATTTTTTCAATCTTTAGCTTCAGCCTGACCAGAAATTTCTGAATTATAAACAAAGATTTTACAAAAATGAAAAAGATCTTTATTCCATAGGTCTTCATTCATTGCAGTAACATCATGTTACTTTATTATATTCACTAAGGAGTGCACAAAAAAACCCAAAGATGACCCCCAAAGCAAAGTCTCTACTGAAGCCTGGATACATTAAGCCACCTTCCACTTCCCTGCAGCAGGCAGGACAGAGATGCTCAAAGTGACCACCTCCCCCATAAAGACCTTGATGCTCTTTTTTTTTTTCTAGAAAAGGAACAAGTCTGCTCATCCGAATGCAAAAATATTAATCTTTTTATGTACCTTTTAGCTAATTTCCCATCCCAGACAGGGAAGTTTCAGTCTTCTAGATCTAACCACCAAGCAAGCATTTCCAATTCTTATTTTGTTTGAGAGCAACAGATGAGTGAAAACTTACTTCGGTCATTACTCAAACAGGGAAATTTATATATAAGGAGTACCTATATATCTTCCTAACCCAGAATCATCATGCCAATTTACCACGTATTCCTTCTTTATCTGCAGTGGACCATTTGGAAGATGCTGTTGTGTTTTGCTTTTCAGATGACATATAAAATGAAGGTCCCTACACAGAATTATTTTAGAACCTCACAGCAAAAGAGGGGCTCAGTTTCATACATTTGGCAGCTTAAAACCTTTGGAAGGCACTTGCAGTTGCAACATCAAGTGTAATTCCTCCTTCACAAGCCTATCTGGACTCAGTGATGCATCCTCTGCAGCGCGCAAGGCCATTTAAGCCACACTTCCAAAGCTGTCTGCTTCCATTACAGCCTTCACACATTTTGGTCTGTTAGCTGGGAAGTGAGGAACATCTCCTGTATTCAAACGCTCACACAAAAGCCCGTGACTAAGGGTGTAGATTGACATCTGGCCGCAGCGTCGAGTTGGCAACTGCAGATCGCGAGGACACACAGCGCCTTGTTCCCCGGGATGTCCTGATAAGGCTACCGGTTTGGTTGCCCTGAGCCAGCTTTTCACCAGCCTGCTCACTGCTGTGCCTGCGAACCAGGAAAACCTGAGTTTCTTGCAGTGATCTTTGTGCATCGCAGCTACTGTTTCCTTTCATCTCCATAGGGCTCTGTTGCTTTTAAATGTTATATTCATGGCTGGGTTAGGAATGCTGAACGCTCCCTAATTCAGCGTAGCTTGAGGTGCTCGTGAAAACAGAGCTGTTGTGGAAAAGAAGGAAAAATGCTACAAACGGTAATTGTTCTGAAAAAAATGCTACTGGAATACATATAATCTAACATGAAATTTGAAATTCTTGCCACTTTTTGAAAAAAGAAATCTTAAAAGCAAAATCATGATTTTAAGGTCTGTTTCTACATAAGGATATTATATGTCCTCTCGGAACAAACTTTGCAATAACTTAAACAACAAATAAAAATTAAACCATTGTCACAGCCAAAGCATTTGCATTGCAACTAGGAACCTGTAAAGGCAGAGCTATAGAGGATGAGTACAACAGTGAAAATAGCATAATACCCTAAGAGAAAACTCGTATGTGAGCAGAGGAAAACGTGAGGTTACTACATCTCCTTGAGCCAGAACAAAACAACCAGAATGAAGATTGACCTTTCCGTGCTTCCTTGAGTTTCAAATATCATCTGCTAAACAAAGGTTTAGTGACACAGACCCAGAGCAAATCGCACATCTTAACATGCCGCTCCACTAAGGACAGCACTAGTTTATCCTTAATAATGTAATGTTAATCTTTTTCTTTTTTTAACCGAAACTATTAAGAATGGGTCTTGGAGTTCTTAATGGGGGAGACTCTTTTGCCCTCAATACATTTTATAAAAGCACTTGAAAAAAGAAGGTTCCATAATGCTTTTAAGTGATACAAAAGCAGTAGCAGCAGAGGTAGTTGATGGATCCAGAGCCATTTGCCTTGTTGTGAGCTCGGCTCCTCTCTGCATGAGCCTTTTCCTCTACAGATTCCCAGCCATGGAAATACCACTCTGGTCGCAGCACACAGAGCTCTAGCACTGAACTGCAGGGGTTGCTCCTCACGAGCTTTGAGTTGATGGCCTTGAGGAAAAATTATTACTTGGCTTTCTGGTAAAAACAGCAGGTCGTCACTCAGTCCCACCGGTGGGACAGCACCGTCCTGAGCGTGAGAGTTTCAAGAAGGCGGTTCAGCTGCAGAAGGGAGCCTGCTGGCAGCACAGGGAAATTCACCCCGGGATGGCCAAATGCTTTTAGAGATGCAAGGTGACAAGTGAGCGCTTTTATTTACCAGGCCTAGATTATATTTCCTTGCTATAAGGAGCCAGCAGGTGAGTGCAATCACCGCGTCTTAGAGTATCTCAATGACAGGAAAACAGCCACAACAAGCAGAAAACTCAACTCTTCCATGCAGTGAAGAAAAAGCCGAATCAAACTACTGCCGAATCTGAACAACTACTGTGAATCAAACCCAAAAGCCCCAAAGGACACTCAGGTACCTACTCTCGACACGGAGTATCCCAAGGCTGAGAGCGCTGCGGGGAGGTAAAAGCTAAACCTGCAAAGCCGCACGAAGCCCTCCAGCACCTCGGGCTGCACCTTGCGGCCGCACACAGGCCGCGCGTCCCTCCTCACGGGTTACACCTCACCGGCGCCTCCGTCCTCATGGGTCACACCTCACCCGTGCGGGGCCTCCTCAGGCCTCAACAGCACCGGGCAAATCCACAAGCCGCTACGCGCCAACTTTTTAATTTGAAGGAGGTGAAACGCAAGTAAATAAGTAAATAAGCAAACAAACAGAAACAGGCCCTCCCCAAGCCCGGCAAACGCGGCTGCTGGGGGCGCCCGGCCCTGCCCTCGCGCACACGCCGCCACGCGCCGCTCACCCGCGCAGCGCAGGCCCTGCGAGAGGACGAGGCGGCAGCAGAGGTCG
>JAWLRI010000039.1:2897155-2936035 GCA_034781795.1 Crypturellus tataupa
TACCGCTCGCCCGCGCCAGCGCCAGGTGTCGGTAGCAGCGGGTGGCCCGGGGTCCGCACAGCCGTCGCGCCGGTCACGCCTCCCCGGCGCCGCGGAGGGGAGCGCGCGGGCGGCCTGCGGTACCGCTCCGCCCCCGGCCGCGAGGCCTCGGTCTAGACGGGTCTGCAGCCGCCGGTGTCAATAAACAGTATCTGCAAAGGAGGGCGGCCGAGCGCCGCGGGTGACGGGCTCCCTGGTGGCTGTGGGCAGCGGCGGGACTGGGAGCCCGGCTCCTGTGCCCCTGCCCTTGGAAAAAGGAGCCCGCGGGCAGTGGGGGCCGGGAGCAGCGCATTAGCAGGGGTGGTACAAAGCACCTGGATTCGGGACAGCGGGGGAATGCCGTGCAGAGCAGCCTGCCTCAGGGAGCTGCTGCTTTCCCTTCCTCTTCCCGTGATGGTGCAGCAGCGGGGGCTGCTCGGGGCTGCAGGCAATGAAGGAAGGTGGCAGGGAGGAAAGTCCACGCTGAAAGCTCCAATAGCAGATGTCAGCATACTTTGTACCATGCCAGGCTCTGCTGCATTGCTGTAATTACAGTCTCAGCAGAGATTAGGGCTTAAAAATGTCTATTCCTTTCAGGAAGTGTTTTTTTTTTTTTTTTTTTTTTTTTTTTTGTGGCACATTGCCCAGTAACAAAAAAAAAAAAAAAAAAAAAAAAAAAATGTCACTACACTTATAATAACCAAACCAGTACAGCTGCAGCTACAGGAACACCCACAGCAATCTGAAGCCTGGATTCTCCCCAAATAATATCTAGCATAGTGTCCTAATATCTAAGACCCTGAGCTTTAACCCCTAACCCTGAAGGGCCTCAGCTAAAGAAACTGAAGATGGCTCACACTTTTTGTGGCTCTCAGCAGATGGACAGTAGTAGAAAGAAAAACAAAACCAAAACATGCACACATACACAAGCTCATTTTATTGGGAGCCTTCAGGCAGGTCACCAAGTATCTGAAATATGATCAAGTGATGTAGTCTGTGCTGGACACAAGGATTGTTATTTCACTCAGACAAGGGAATGGTCCAAACGCTGTGGAGCAGAAGTCACCCCTCATAACTCGTGGCTTCCCTGGCATTGGGAGCATTAGAGCTGCCCTGAGACCTGCGCGTACAGGGGGGGCCACAAGGCTCCCACCTCCCCGCTTACCCCCGCCCTTGCAGACCCACTGCAGAACGAGCTGTTTACACGCAAGAGGCCCAGTGAACCACGTGCACTAAAGTGCTAGTACAGTCTTCAGCGCAGAGAATGCTACTCTAACATGGCCTAAACTTAACTAGGAATATGCATCAGATCAGAGCCCATCCCCTCACCCCGCCCACAGAGGTCAAGGCCAAATAGTTTCAGAGAAAAGAAGTAGTTCATTCACCTTCCTCTTTCTCTTCCCTCTCCACCAACCCCTCTCCATGAATTTTGGAAACTCAAGAGCAGATGTGGAGAATTCCTTGAAGTAAAATGGACGTAACACCATGCCCTGCACTAACACTTTTTTTTTTCTTCATTTCTACACCTTAGATTCTAGCAGTCCCCAGGCACAAGTCAAGGAGAACAAGTTACTTCCAGAATCACACAGAAAGCAAACCAGCTGATAAACTAGATCATTTCATTAACAGATTCCCAGCAAGCTGCCTCTTGCAAGAGCCTAACAGCAGTAGGGCTTTTCTCATCAGCATGTACAGCCAAGCTGCACGAGGCAGAACCGCAGGACACCAAGAGCTAATAGCAGCAGGAGCAGAAAGTGCTCCCAGACTGCAGCGCTGCCCCGCGGCACCTCCAGGAGTTTGGCAGTGGAGTGAGAGGTGCAAGACTGATGCCCACTGCATGCTGCCTGCATGATGCTCTACTACAGCACTCCAACCCTCTAACAGGAGGTCTTTTTCAGTCCCATCAGCCCAGAAGTTGCTACAGTTTTTCCTCAGTACAAAGTCAAGCTTTCCATGCTCACATGGAGTATCCATGTAAGCAGAGTATTTGGGATTCGTCCCTGCTCCTCTTCATTGTTTCACTCCATCTATGCTTCCTGCACACCTGGTTGGCTTCCCCTTGTTTACCAGCCTTTTGATATTGCTTCCTTGCAGGGCACTCCTAAAAAAAAATCCTGTCCCTGCTATCAAGAATACTCCTTTGACTCTGGAAATGCCCAGGTAACTTTTAAACCTTTATATACATAAGCACAAAGCATGTACTACAAACCTTCAAGTCCCTGAATTAAAGCAGAATCTCTAGAACATGAAAGGAAGCCTGATGTTAAGAGTTGATTCCCCGTAATATTCCTATATAAAAATGCAACTGAGATGGGTCTAGAGAAATGAATCAGTTATCCTTGAATTCAATGAAAGGAGGAGCTGTCTTGCATACAACTACTTGGTATTCAAAAGCATTTTAAAATAGTACATAGAAAATAATATCCATGTATTCATGTGACATTAAAATTACTTTAGAAGTTTATCTAAGAAGGTTCATCTTTTCTGCTTTTCTCTCACACTATTGGTGGGCCCCTGCACTTACCTGCTCACGCATCTTCACCTTACAGTTGTGGATAACCTTATAGCTGTCAAAGCTGGGCTAAAAATGAGCTTTCACATATCGGCCTTCAGTAGGAAAGGTAAACAGCACACCACTCTATAAACTGATCATTCTCTTGCTCAGCATTAAAACAATGCCAGTATTGAACAATTCTTTTCAGGTAAGCCTCAAATGAAAAGAGAAAAATGTTTCTCCATTTATTATTCTATCTAGATTAAGAAAGCTGATAGTCTCATTTATATTGTTGTATCTTTTTAACAGTCAGGAAATGAAAAATACTGCAGCAGAGAGAGATTGCTATAGCTCTACCAAAGAGCAAAAATTTGTTTTTAAATGGCTTAAACGAAAATTTAAGTAATCCAAGTGAAGTTGCCATTTTAAGCACAGAAATAGCAGCAACGTAAACTTGGGTTAAGAATTACTGTGCTTTCCTGCTGAAGTTCATTTTCCACTTACACCACTAAGCTAATATTTTGTTTGAATGGCTCAGATTACCTTCTACCCCCTCCATTATTCAGCATAATTACCTATAATTTAAAAAAATCTCCCTTGTAGAAATGAAGTCCCCACGAGAGATCACCAATTTAAACCACTAGCATAACCAAGGGTATTGATCTTATTTATCAATATTGAAATATTGATCATATTTCATTCTTACCACTGAAGAATTAATGAAGTTTTGCAAAATGCCAGATTAAATGCCTAGTTCATTTATTAAACTTAATGCCTTCTTTGCAACAGATGGAATACAAAATATGTATGGAAAAGTTTCTAGGCTCACCATAGAAAACGGTATATTCTTCCTGGCAGTTCCACATTACCCACTGCATTTTGTTTCTTGCTCAGTAAAAAGCTGCCATGAGCTGGAGCTGCTCTACACAATATATAAACTCCACATATACACAGAACACACAAAGACAATGCATAAAACAGGAATATTTTAACTAAAACAATATGGACTACGGGCCAATGGAGAAAGAAAACTGAGCGGGTTTCCCTTTTCACATCCGAGTACGCAAGAAATCATGAGGGCGAGAGTACCTGCCCTTAAGTCTCGATGAAAATTTAAAGCTTAAGGTCTCCAAAGAGACTGCGCATTTTGTAACGAAGTCACTGTGCAGCAAAACAAGATCAGAAATACCAGTCATGAGACAAGCCTAGGAGTAGAATGTGTACATAAGCATTTTTAATGCCATAGCCACTGAAAGTATCAAGGCTTTGCTATTTTTAGTAACAGGAAAATGAATAGAATAGCTTCACACAGTAAAATAACTCATATGCCTGCATGTTGCTGCAGAAAACCAGGAAGTATTTATCAAATTTTAAAGTTAAATTTTGAAAAAAATATTTGATAGCAGCCACCATTATCATATTTAAAGGTATTTTTAATAAGAAAACATTGCATTGTTATGACCTACATCTTCACCCTGAGCTGTACTGCTTAAGTTCAAAGAAATTGGTTCCTACCCTACCACAACAAGGAATGGATTTGAGCCTTTCTGGTACTGGAAGTCTGCAGGAAAATCAGGAACGCCAATAAACTTGGTAAATATTTGAATTTTAAAGCAATTGTCTCAAATATGAAAGCTGCCGTAAAGACTTAGGTACAGACTCAGGCTCTATCAATCTACACTGAAACCAGTATTTTCTACTTTTCTCCCTTTTAGCAGAAGTTCAACTTCAGAAAAATTACATTTTTGAAAATCCTTGGCAGTTATGTCACCGACTTTGCCTCATCCTCAAACTTGAAAAGCACTTCTTCACAGACTTCATGGCATCTGAGTGAAGTTATTTTCATGAAAAGTATTACACTTCTCTTGTAGTAGCTTGACATAGAGCGTGACAGAGTCAAACCCATGTGGACAGCCTATTAGTAGCTCAAGAGGCTGACAGAACCTCTGCAACCTACAATATCATGTACCTTCCATTACTGAAATAGTGTTATTAATGGCAATTGTTGCTACAGGGTAGACATCCAGATACTTAAGGCAAGAGGAAGAAAACATTTTCAGATGTCATTATTCTACAGTTACCAATGGGAAGTTCAATCACATTCTCTTACTTTTTGATCAACGGCAGAAGTTTTCTTTTTTTTTTTTTAAACATCAGCTTGTATTGAAAATATCTTTGTATAGACAACTATAATACTGCAGGAGAGTAGCAATACAAAACAGATCAACATCAACTGTTCTTTAAACTGTTAAACTTTATTATAAATTAAAATTTCTTTACAAAAAATTGCACATAATTGACCACTCTTATGTTCTGATGCACTGGCATTTGCAATAGTTTCTTTAATCTTCAAGTTTAATAGTCTCTGCCGTGAGTCCAATGCAGAAAAGGGCAGTAAGCAGCCCTCTTAGAGCCTTCAAGTGCAAGAAGCATACTTGTGGCCACGGCAGTTACACTTTCCTTAAAGAGCGGCTGCTTTTGTTTTAAATCCTGTAATGAAAAAGTCTCAAAAAGGTTTAAAAAAAAGGTAAAACCCAAAGTGGACTACTTGTTTTTTGTTTTTGTTTTTGATTTTTTTTTACTGTAAACACAGCCCAGTAAATTAATCCCAAACACAGATCTCTCAGGCATCAGCGAGAGTGTCAAGTGAATCAGGAACAGCAAAACAAAGAAAACAGAAAAGAAAAGGAAAACATAAAAAAATAATGTCTGTCATTTTGATTAACTATACTTACGTACATGATGTTATGAGAATCTGGCAGGGCCCAGAAGCAAGGCCAGACAGGGAGTTCATTTATCCAGAGAGGAGACTCACGTTACTTGTTTCCAGGTTCAAAGAAAGCAGACTGGAGACTTGATATGCTCAGCAATACTCATCTGCCTTACACAGATCTTAGGCATGGATCAGCCTGAAGAATCATTCAATTGATTTTGGCATTTAATAGGACTTGGGGCTGACCATACTCAGTGTTCAGTGATTCTTGCTTTCTGTTCTGTATGTGTTTAAATTTAAAAGCTCATCTAGGCTGACTCCAACCTCTTGGCACTTGGAAACTAGTTTTCTCAGGTTATCAGTTTTACCTCCTCCTGATGCTTCAAATAAGAGTTGCTGCAAAAGATGGGGAAGCAGATATAAGATTTAGCCAAAGCCTGAGCATCACCACATCTATGGACATGGGATATGCAGAAAATTTGTATGAAACCTCAAACTGAAACAAAAGGAGAAAACATTACATCTTTCCACAGTGTTGCACATAGAGGTAACTTCTGCAGGGCTCTCTGATATAAATGGTGGACCTGTAAAATAAAAACAAATATCAAGTCAGCACAACTTTGTATATGCAAAACATCAGTGATTTGAAGCACAAAAATCAGTTGCAAGATTATTATTATTATTACTTTTTTTTTTTTTTTTTTTTACACACTGTTAAAAACTCCGGTTGCAAAGTTGAGCATAGGTTGCTACTAAAAACAATGGTTAGTTTACGGCTGGCCTTAATTCTGATCCCTGTAGGCACATGGCTGATTCCATGAGGACATCCTACTTTTCTTCACAAGACTCTTGCCTCTTTCATTGCACAGAATGGAGGACACTCATGGAATAAAGCAGCTAACTCAGTATTTTTCTTTCTGCACTCAATATGTAGCCCCAAGGTCTTGCTTCCTGCATACCATCCCAACTCTGTAATGAAAAAAAACATTTCATAGGCTTTTTCCCCTACAGCATATCTCTATCTGTGCTTTAACAATCACTACTTAACCACAACTCCCTAAACAAGACTATTTTCTAGAATTAAAAACAAACTTAGAGCTAGGGATGTAGGACAGAGGAGTTTAATGCATAGATGTAATAGAGCTGTATCTAACATTTGATCTTAAATTTAACAGGCTAATTTTCTATGCAAACTTTTTATCTTCACTTTCAAAAAAAAGTTCTTCTGATTTTGAAAACAAAGCAGGGATCTTAAAAGTCAACAGCCTAATTAGGCTCAATGCCTTAAATGGTGTCCATCTAATACAATGACTGAAGCAGGCATCTGTGACTAATTACAGCAAACACTACAGAGATAGAATTAAGGCTGAATAAGCAATTACATCTTTGGTATCTCTTGACTTCGAGCTATTTGATTTTATAAACTGAATAATGAACTAGTTGGACATGCCTTTTTTAAAGAGGAAAAAACATACAAGGAAAAAAAGAAAGGTTCCACTTATGAATCTAACAGCTATACAACCCATCACGAATCCACCAGAGCTTCAGCACTGTTTCAAAAGTAATGCTTACAGAAGGAGGGTGCCAAGAGGAAGCTATTACAAGAATGACAACTATTAAGACACTGTATTACACATAATGGCAGAGAAGTAGCTTAAACACCACAAAGGAGTGGTGAGTCACAAGCACAGGGACTCACAATCCCCCACTACAGAGCAACTGTATCCACAGGCAAAACAGTGCTTTGATGTGGACAGCAACAGCAGGAAGGTCCAGCCAATTTGACCTGAAAAGTGATTCAGAGTTGCTCTGCAAAGCTCTTGTATTTGTGTATAAGGTGAATACTTTCCCCCTGAAACACCGGTAAGCCTGTGGATTTTAAGGGGGAAATATTGAGGGTTTGCGAGAAAAACTCTCTCAAAGATCAGATCCTTCCTACATATATTTGCTTGGCAGACCCATCCTTTCAAATGTAGCCATTAACAGCTTCCAGCACAACAACGTTTCCTTCACTCTACTGCACTTAAGTTCTAGCCATCTCCTTCAGGAGAAAAATAGAAGCTGGAGAACACCACAAAACTCCAGTAAAGGGAAGACACACAAACAGCAAGTACAGGAACTAATAATACATCCCATTTTAACACAATTGCCAAAGGCATTTTACATTTCATTCATTTCAGGATCTATACATAGAGTATTTCAGCTATCCAGAAATCTTGGGTTTGAGAGCTCATGACCAGTGCTCTGGATAAAGTCAAGGCATGAAAAGTCTTTAGAGAGTTTAATGATTACTCATTTTAGCAAGCTATGTTGACTTACTTCTCTTTGTCCCATTAGAAAGCATTCGGCAGCAATGGCTCTGAGAAAAAGAAATATATAGAAATATTTATTCCTGAATGATTTTAAATGCCATTAGTGGCAGAACACTGACTGTGGAATGGAATTACAAATTTCTTGAGCAGAAACTGACTAACCTCCAATGATCTATAGTGAAAAGAAAAAGATAACCATTTTTTAAAAAAACAACCTTACATGAGCAAGACATTTCAGTGGTTCCCCATTATGAACAAACACTGAAGAAAAAGAGCAGTTCAGCATCACTGGATAATGGAGATTACTGCTATTGTGATATATAAAGGGGAGGGTAGAGAGGAGGAGACAGAAGTCAATAATTGAATTATAAAGACAACTTGTAAACACATTATTCATTTATCTGCATAGCATCCAATTACATGCTTCCCTAAGAGGGGAATTCAAATTCTCACTTAAAGAAGCAGTTGTACCTCTTTTTGTTGTAATGAACAGTTATTGTTTAAATAATAAGATGAGACTTCTAGTACAAGCCCAATTTGAATGACATTTCAGATTTACCTTTGTGATGTAAACCTTACAAACAAAAGCAATATCTATGAAAACAGATGTATGACTGTTGCATTACATTTTCCAGATGGCCAGGCATGTTGGGATATTATAGGTAAACATCTTGGCTTGCAGTTTCAGAATCTGAACATTGCTCTCCTCCCAGTATCGCAGAAGCAGCCTGTAAAAAGCATTCGTGAGAAAAGAATATCGCTCTAATCACTAGAAACAGAAAAACAATCTAAAGATACAAACATATTACACAAAATATATTATACCTAATTCCAATCAAAAGTTACGAGTGATTATGTGCCAAAGCAACAGCACATAATATTGATTTATCATATTCAGGAAAAAAAACAAGTTTTGAAGAGTATCTACAGAGAAATCAAAGGCACCATGAGCTTGGCACACTGCAGAACCCATTTTTAACATGTGTAAGGTAACTAGTATCTGCAGGAAGGCTAATCAGTTTTGAGGCTAGCATACACTGCAGAGTCAGAACTCTTCACTGATTTTATATGCCCACGTTGTTTAAGGAAGCTCTACGTTCCTCCTACACGGAAACACAACTCGGATAAAACACTGCCGCCATTTGGCTGTGGGTGCTACAATTCAAACGGCCCCTCCACCTCCACTTGTTTCAAGTCTGTCTTTCAAATATTTGAGATCAGTGTTGATGAGCAAGAGCAACCATTTAGGAACTTCACCCATGTATTCAATGACACGTTGATGAGTTAAGGGAAGCTCTATGTGATAAAATATGGATTTTTTAATTCCAGAATAATGCATTTGGAAATACTGTTTAACTAAGAATTAGTGCAATATTTACATTAGCTTTGTTTTACATTTGTAAGATTTTTCAAAATTAAAGATAGTGCCTCTTTGCTAAACTGAAGTCAAGTTAAAACTTCAGGTAGCACTATTAGATAGCATATCTATTTTTCTTTGATATATTTTGAAACTGTTTTAAATAGCTAATAAACAAATAATAAGATTTTAGCAAATCTGACAGTTCTTTACACACTTGAAATTTTGATGATTTGCACTCAAATACAGTAAAGTTATTAATAATTCCTGTGCACAGTTATGCTTTCTGCATCTAGAATAGAATTCTGTCAAAGGCAAAGAGACTGAGATGTCAAAAAGCACACTCTGCCTCAAGTAACTTGTAGTAGCAGAAATTTTTTGTAGTACAAAATACACCATGCAAGTCTCACATAAAAGAGACCTACTGTTAATAACAACATCTAACAGCCAGATGTTTGTCTTAATTACAAGTATTTTCACATACCTCAATGCAAGTCCAGGATTAGTAGGCATGATAGAACAAAACCGTTCCAAGGTTTTGGAATGCTGAGACTTTGGAATGCAGCTCAAATAAAAAAGAATTACCTGTAAATTTGGAATTTTAAACATTAGTATGTTTTATAACTTTCTAATTGTGATAAAGCCATAGTATTAGAAGCTATAAACATTATGACTAAATTGAGTTACCACAAATGAAATAATTTCAAGTACAAACCTCACCCCTCAAGGGTAGCAAAAATCAATTCATGCAAATAATTAATGCCAACTCCCTAACACAGATTACAGTCCTTCCAGGTTTATTTAATAGGTGAAAAAAATACTGGAGGCAAATAATATGGAACCTAGGATTTATACAAACAAAATAAACTTCAGAAATGTTCAACTCAGGCTCCTTCCTATTACCCTACTTTATTTCTCAACCACTACCATTTCTACTGTTAAAACAAATTCTGTCCTCCAGTATTACAACTCTAAACTCCATCCTCTCTTCCTTCCCTTATGTAGTTTTTTCCTCATCTAAGAAAGAAGTTTGTCATTAACAATTTTATCTACTCAAACTCAAAACAAGTTTTATTTTTAACTTTCATTTTGCCTTAGAACACCCTTTGTACAAAATACTGATGCTACATAGTCCTTAACTACTGACTCAAAACACTACTCTCCCCAGATCTTGGTTTCTTTTTCTAGTAATTCCTAGTGGTTAAGGTGCATAAGCTAGTGATGCTTTATTTCAACAAGTATACTATATAAACCTCCCAGAAGGTCATCAGTTCTTTAGTTTACTTAAAAATATCCAAGGAAACATTCCTACCTTATTATGAAACTCATAATTGGTCCAATAATCAGCAGTACTAAAAGGAATTGGGTATCGTGTGGGGACTGTAACCAAACATCTGTTCACAAGGTCAGTAAAAAGCTTGAACTCTTGAACTTGGTTGTTGGATCCAACAACTTTGCTATTGATAAAAACAAGGTAACTAGAAAGGAAAAAAAATAAAAAAATGTTGCTGGTGATCTTCACTTCACTGCAAGATTAAGCTATTTTCCTTCCTTACGAACTTACTCCAGCCAAATGTTCTGAACGGTTTCCTGCTGCATCACTGCTCCCAGAGCTGCTTCAAAAGCATCCAGTGCTTCACCAACAGTAGCATGAAGTGACTGACACAAACTGTTTATAAAAGTTAAATAAAAAAAAAAATGTAACAATGCTTGTTCAAAAGTATACAGAATAGGAAACAGTTAAGAACTTCATATTTCAAGATGTAAGAAAAAACACCCTTTTCAGTTTAGCATCATTACAGACTTTTTGTCAGTCAACTTATTAAAATGGTGTCATATTGCATGTAATACACAACATGGAAACTATACAGTTTAGATGCATTTTTTTAACTTAATAGAAAAAAAGCTTACCCATTGTCCTCTACACTCATAAAATACCTTTTTAGTAATCCTTATAACATGGATGTTCTGACTGCTATAGAACAGAGACAGATTTTGACCTTCCCTCTGGAAAATCCAAAACAGTCAATTCAAGAGTTATAATAAAAAGAAACCACACTTGAGAAACAGTGTCACACAGTGGAGGAAAAAAAAAAATCAGTGTTCTGAAACAAATGCTACTGGGGAATAGAGGTAAACATATGCTGACGGGGAAAAGAAAAAAAAAAACCTAAACACTTGTTCCACATCTCAGACCTACAGGGCCTTTTAAAAACAGAAGGAAAAAAAGATTTTCTTGTCTAAGATTCAGTCAATAACCTTTATTTCAAGATATAATGAACAAAGAGCAAGGCTGTCATTAAGTTGCAAGTAAAAAACATCCTGAGGAAGACCACATTACAATGTAGGAAAGGGCTCATGCGGCTATCTTGCTGTAGCCTGTAGAAGGCAGAAACATCCTGCCCAGGGCTACACAGACTATCAGAATTGTTAACCACAGTTCTCAGGGAAAACAAGAGAAGAAACTAAATCACCAGGGTGCTAATCTTGCTTAAGATTAATGTAAAATATGGTTCCTTAATCTTTTCAGGCTCTGATGATAATTTACTCAGACTATTTTCAGAGTGATAAAAGACAACTTTGCCATTTGTCCTCTACTCTTGAAAAGATAGATGTATAAGCTCAATTCCGTAAGCATTTTATTGTGACAATATTAAGCAGGGAAGCACTCAGCTCTCCATCAACTTCTTAAGTAATTTAGGGATTTATTTCAGGAGCACCAATTTATCTCTTACAAGGAGGTACCTAAGACACATCCAAGCTTAAGTTCCTTAATAACTGGACAGCGACCTCAAGTGTCCTTCTAACGACATTTCTAATATTTAAGTATTAACCTTTTAAAAATGTGTACTTGCAAAGAAAAGACAACTAGACTCACTTCATTTAAATTGGAATTCACGGACAACACCAAAAGAAAGTATTAAGATAATTTAATTTAAACCTTATATAAAGATGCTCTTGAAAACACTCCATTTGCCTCTTCAGTTATCCACCAGTTAAAAACCATCAGTAAGAGTTCAGGGAGTTCTAAAGAGTTCCCAAGGCAATATCTGAAAGATCCTATCTTTGTCTGAAAAGCCAAATAGCTGCTTCTGAAGATAGCAAACCCCCCTTTCTTAAGCAGAAGCATAAATCAGCATCCCAGCAACCATTTCAGAAACTAGCTAAGTTTTCTTTAACTGCCATAATGATAACTAATACAGTCTGCCAGCCAGTCCCAGATATTCTTGCTATCAAAAGGAATGGGGGGAGAAACAAAGAAAAGGAGAACAAAGTTATCTTTACACAGCAACGATCATTCACCTTTACATATCTCTTCTTGAGGAAAAGGTTACTTGGCCTGTGATACTCCTGTGATATGGCAGGATCATTTGTTAAAGAGTTCCCACTTTTACAGCCTGTGGTTACAAAATCCATTGAACAGCTCAAATGGCGGGTCAAGAGAGATGGAAAGACCAAGACTAATCAGAAAGTTAAGAGGGTGGAAGTAGGAACTAAGGAAAAATATAAGGCAACAGTTAAAAGCAGGAATAAATAACACAAAAAGCTACTGAAGTGACTTCAGTGACCAGAAACCTAAACAACTGATCAGTCTATGAAATGAACACACCTGTCACTGGCCAAAATACGGAAGAATTTCTGAAAGATTTCTCAAGCGTAGAATTTGTGGTGATGTGCAATTTAATTTCACAGGACTGTCTCCCTTCTGCAGCAGCCAGATAGCTTCTCTAAAGACTGGCAAACCACTAAAAGCACCCAAAGTGACATACTTTGGCAAATAATGATCATGTAGTTTTGTAGTTGAAAAACTAAATTTACTCAGACCCAATAGTTGCCCCACAAATGCTCTGCAAAGTCTCACCAGTAGATCTGCCACAGATACGGAATTTGCTGATTTACAATGTCATCTGTGAGATGTTCTTTATAGAGAGGTGATGCAAACTCTATTGGCATTGGAAAATTCAAGAGATACCTACAAGAGAAAGTAACATGTGAATGTTCACTCCACATGAGGAACAATGAAAAAAGTAGACATAAGACTTATTTCTGAAATATAATTCATAATATGTACTAAAATAGTAAAAAAGACTCACAAAGTTTTTCTTGATTATAACTTTCAAATGTTTTCTTCCAAAACATATCTTTTAAAGCATTTACTCATTTTTCCCTTATGCATAAGGTTAAACATTTCTTTAAATCCGATGTGTCCCCTTTTTTCCCCACATAAAAAGCATCAACTCCTAAAATACACTTAACTACCAAAAATCAACCGAACTGCATCTAGATAAATTTTAGTATTGACACTGAACTTAAATGGAATAGAAATGAACACCTAATTTAGCATAATCTTAAGTAAAGAAGGTTAATCTTGGAAGCTCTTCAGAAGCATTTATTTTTCTTTGACTATAGAGGAGTCAAGGAGTCTCTCAATCAGGTGCATAAGATTCAGAGGGAAATTCAACAGACAGAAGACCAACCTGTGTTTCTTCAGCAATAACAGTACTAACTGATAGTGTGCACATATTTTCGGACTTAGGTCTTTTTCAAGTGCCTGAAGAATTTCAGGCATGTTGTTTTTGGACCCCAGTTTTGGGAGAAAGACAACACTGTGGTACAGATAACCAACGAATTTCCATCCCCCAAATCCAGGCATTAAACTTTCTGGTTATTTATCTTCAAGTTCTCATGTGTTAGATTTTTGTGCAACATCACCAAATCATAATTCGCTCAAGCTTTAGTGAAACTTGCCAAGTTAAAAAACAAAGTCGCAAGAGTTCTAAAAGTCTCCCCAAAATAAAAAAACACACCTAAGCATACCTTAAGAGATCCATGGGACTGTATTCTTGACATGCATTCTCAAAGAAAGCTGCCACAAAATCTTGCAACAATGAAAAAATACTGTCTGACCTTCCCTGTTTTTTTAAAAGAAAATTTAAAACAGACATCATATATCAGCCTAAAGATGACAAGAAGAATTTAAGCACCATAAATAACAACTGATGTCCCTATCTCTGCAGTGTTCCCTTGCCCTCACTCTCTCAAGAATGAAATCCAACTGGGTCAGCTGGCAGAAAATACTGCAGTCCCACTATTAGGATTTTTTATTATTTTTGCATAAGGCTACTGTTAACACTGGACTAGAACCAATAATCTTGGGTCTAAATTTATGTTAGTTAAAATACCTCTAATTACCTATAAAGGATTCATAAAAATTGTTAATTCTACTTTTCACATCTATAAAAGAGTGATAGGCATTATAAAAATACTATACACATTAATTTATTTGATAACTGTTTTGAAATCACAAGCTACATAAAGCCAGAAGACTAACACAAAGGGTTTGGGGGTAAAGTATTACCTGAGATATAAGGAATTTACACATCTGATAAAAAATTTCTGCATTCTGAGGATTCCTCTCAAATGCTGCAATCCACACTTCATAGGCACTGTCCCTCTGCCCTATGTGCAAATACAAGGAGGCCAAACTCTCCAAGAGCTGACAGTTGTTAGGGCAGAGCTCCAGCAACGATCTACAAAGTTCTGTAGCAGATTCCCACCTCAAATAAAAATAAAGGTAAGATTGAAAAAAACCAAATTCAACACTCTTAAGTGAAAAAGTATGTTTAAAAACAAATTACCTTTCAAGAAGCTTCAGCAAAACTATTTTATTTCTGTAGAGAGGAAAGCAGACACCTATTCTTTTGTCAGTGTCAAGGCTTTCATCAGCACATGTTTTGACTGCATCTTAAAAAGAGAGGAAAAAAGGCAAGCGGTTAAATTTCAAGTACTTCCAATCTATTTCCAACCTTAGGCATTCTATGATTCTATGATTCTATTTGAAGCTGTAACATCAAAAATCTGCAATACATAAGCATGTAAACTATTTTTGTGAATACTACTCTTGTAAGTTATGAAGAAGGCAGGATGACCACCTTTGGAAAAGGTCTTTACCAATTGACACAGAGACAAAAAAAAAAAAAAAAGAGAAAAAGTCTTCCAGAAGTATGATCCACCATGTGCTTAAATCCATTCCACCAATCTAGTGTTAGAGATACATTAAAATGTGCTGTGCGCGTACTTGTGTTTAAAAGTATACTCCAGTATTTCCAGCATGGGTGCCAAAACCTGTTGTCTCAGTAAAACTGCTAATACAGGCTATTTTGTTATGCTGGGGAGCAAAACAAAGTTACCCAGTACTGAACTCTGCACCTACCCTCAATTCTGTGTGCCCTGCAATACCATCTGCAGCAAAGCTGCTTTCTCAGCAGCAATCCCAAACTGCTGCTCACTAACATACAGCAGGTGCTCATCTTCAGATGCCAATATGAAAACCTATCAGGCCTCAGCACAAGTTAACAGTTTTTCTCCCAGTATTTCACTTTACCACTTAAAAAAAGTTTCTGTTTACTTCAAAGACAAGCACAAGCTTTGGCCTGCCTCTTCTCAACAAGCACATACTAATCTTTCAAAGAAATAGCTTTCCAACAGACATACCTGAAATGCACAAGGGTAAGGAGAAGAAAGGGAATGGCAGTGGAAGTTTGGCTTTGTTCTTTCTTAAAATGCAAGACAACAAAGTTGTATTGTCACAAATAACTATCTCTAGCTTTACAGAAAATCATAGTTCAGAGGAAAAGCTACAAGCCTGAGTCACAGATGACATGCACCAAGTTCCCCAAATACCCAAAACAGAGGCTTTCCTCACTTTCATGTTCAAATCATGATGAAGTATTTACGGGATAGAGCATGATGGCATGAAGTATTCAGTAGTAATGCTGCACTGCCTTTAAATTGCAAAAGGTGGTGATTATTTTTGATTTGTAACACATGAGCAAACTACTGACTAGTTTGCTTCCCTAAACTTACCTTCAAATATAGCCAGCAGCCTATCAGGATCTGTCTTCACATCTTGAATTGTTTGCCAGGGTATTAAAAATGGCTCTTTGCTCATTATCCTCGAAGGACTGGCATTTGCTGGGTCATAGAGCTTGACAGGGAGAATGCCGAACTCCATGAGGTGCACGTAAGCCAGCCAAGCCAGGCAGCGGTCACTCCCAGTAAGGTGTTCCAACACCGGCTTCTCATTTGCTGATTTTAAAGCATTCTGTACAAGTTAATAGGAATTACAGAATTACATTTTAACCATGAATTCTGTAAGATCTAAGAATGAAAAAAAAAAAAAAAAAAGGAACTGAAATATTCTAGGTATTTAATATTCAAGGATGGGGAATAAGCAATTCCCTAGAAGTATTTTTGGAAATAGTGCTCTATTAGCTACTCAGGTAGCTAACAGAAACCAAGGGAACAAAGAAAAAGGTATTTCTATAAGTTTACACTGGCATCGTATTTTACAACGGGAGTCTCTAAGAGAATTTCTTCAGCAACTAAAGAGCTGAGAGAAGAGCTGAAACTGCTGGAGGCGCAGGCAGCACAAAGACAAATATGGAGGTTACCTGCAGCAGAGCAAGAGCATTCTGATGCCTTCCTGTGAAGAGGCTTAAATGAACCCGGTATAGGAGAGTCTCCAGCAGCTCAAAGGACAGAACATCGGGGTTTTCTTCTGCCCCTGACCCTTCCATTAGGAACTGTAGCATCCTCCCACACACATAGTCTTTTCCATCGAAGGAATTTTCCAGATTCAAAAACTAGAGAGAAATTTCATATAAGAAAGTCAGAATAAAGTTTCCAAGTTAATTTTAAAAAGCAGAAGAATCACACTACAACTTTGTACAAAGATGTACAAACTGTACTTCCTTCTACACACCAAATGATCACATTAAGTCTCAAATTTCAGGTTAAAGATTAGGTCAAATTTCAGGTTACTGATCCTTAAAGATCAAATACTTAGAGCCATAGAAAATTAAGGTAAAACAAGGTATTTTTTCCAAGAGAAACCAAACCACCCCTATTCCCCAAACATTTACATAAATGCAACATATTGATTTTTGATTACCTGAGGAAAAGTGGCAATTTCTACAAACATCCTTAAAAAAAACTTTCAAATGCTTCACATTTTCTGAACAACACCTGCAGTTTTCAGAAGACTAGTGTTAAATTAAATCAGCCTTTCCCTTTCACACTTTTCTCATTATACATGCTTCCCAGGGCTTCTACAGCACTTAAGACTCAAACATTTCACAGGCCTATTACTTACTGTCCACCAGATTTGATAAGAAGGGGCATATTCCACTGCTGTTTCACACATTTCCTGAATCTCTTCCTTGGTTCCTCTTTTTGAAAAGAGTCTGAGGTAATGACACCAAATCTCAGGATTTTCTTTGTTGTTCTCAAGCGCTCGAGCCAACACATTTAAAGCAGAATCTAAACATTCAGATGATGAGCTATAAAAGAGAGGAAAAAAAAAAAAAAAAAGTCATACACTCTGAACTGTTCCACTACATCATAGTTTTGTTAACAGGACTCATGCAAGATGAAATACAAAAACAGATGCTCATAACTAAAAGGACAGTGACAATTGGTCATCAGGTTAACAAAGGCTGCTCTTTACACCATAAATGCTCTAAAAAATACAAATTATAGGGCATGAAGCTTTTTTTTTCCTTTTAGAAAAACAGCCTGATTCAAAGGTGCTACTAATTCAATTAAAACGGATAATATTCATTCATAAGCAGAAGTTTCATTCTGAATCTGTATAAAGGGACAATTCACATCATATTGACTCAAAGCTTAAGTAAAAATCTTTCCACAAGTTGGTCAGGTAAGTTCGATGATTTTTGTTAAAATTTAATTCACATTCTGCATTCACCAAAATAAGCCTTTATTCCAAGTTTCTATACATGTCATACAGGATTTCTTTGTTCCTAGGGTGCTACTTTTAAGATAACTCATGGGTTGATACAGTAAAGTCATACAAGATGAGCTCAAACAGCTGTCTATACTGCAAACCACATAACTAATCCTTAGTTTATAAACATAAAACTTCCATAAAACCACAGAAAGCTTCTGAGGCCACAAATACTCTAAAAATATTTAGAAATAACTCTGCATAGACACTTAGAATGGAAAAAAATGTTTCAAAATAAGACTAAAAATGTACTAGACTCAAACCTTTGTTCTCTCTTCTCAGCACTGCACATTGAGAAAAAAACCCCAAACCCACAACACTACATATACTTACTGCACTAACCCACTCCATTTCTTAAGTATTTTTTGAGATTTTTATTTTTTAAGGAAAGAAAAAAAAAAAAAAAGGGATGTGTTGTCTTTATTACTTTTTCCTACATTCTTTTCTTTGGCTTTTTCCAATTACACTTCACCTCAAACAAGGAGAAAAAGAAAAAAAAATTCCGAAGTAAAGAAAACTACAGAATAAGAAACTGAGTGCTCAGCTGGACGATTTCTACATAGAGCTATACGGCAGAATTGTCCTTGTCACAAATCCTACAGATACAAGTTGTTTAAAACTTTTCAGACAAGCTCATTTAAAATCTGTTGGTCCACTGTTTTATTACCAGAAGTAAAATATTCCACTTGGGAATCCATGAGTCTATGCTCTTCTCAAACTCAGACAATGATTGCTCCGAAGCTACTTGCCATCCATTTCTATTCTGAAACAAAATCTACCTAGAGATAAACTGCCAGTGCAATTTACTATTCAAGTAGCACACCTCACCGAGTACAAAATTTATTTTAACCTGCTTTTAAACTGATAAATTGTTTTGTCAATGAAAGCTCTTTCACGTTAGAAAAATTGATTATAGTGGCCTGAGTAAGGAAAAAAAACAGGAAATCTAAAAATGCCAAAGACTTACCCTTCATTTTGATTTAAGTATTTGTATGCAAGTTTAATCCAAAGTTGTACATTACAGGGGTTTTCTTGAACACTTGCCTCCAAGTTGGAAATGTCATCAGTCTCACTTGTAAAATATCGAACATCGTCTGGAGTCACCACAGCATCAAGAGCTGGAACCTTTGCTTTATGTTCTGTGGGGTGAGCTGCAAACAAAAGGTTTTTTTTTTTTTTTCCCAAAAGGCAAATGGTCTGCCATGTTACAATTGATATTTTTTTTTTTTACAGATTGCAAGTACAACCATCAACCACAGTGAAATATAGTTATTTCTGTATCCTCTAAAACTGTGTATTGCACAGAAAACTAGTTATATTCCAACATGAGAGCAAGAAATTAGTAGCAAAAAGCTGCCTTTACCAAACCACGCACTGGGGCAGTTCACTGGGCAACATTAAGTAGTGGACAGATCTCACAAAAAGTTTATTTGCCTCAATTTTGAGACTCTCAAAATGCTTATAGCATTTGCACGCAGAACCTAAAGCTCTTACCTGCATGAGTCACAAGCAAAAACTCGTGATGCTCAAAGCAACATTCAAAACTTCAAATAAAAAAAACAGCTTTTTTCTCCTGACCTCAATTTCAAATATTAACTTTATCAAATGTAAACTGACTGGACACATGAAACTTGATCACTTATTATGGTTCTGAAACACTCTAGGGAATGATTGCTTATGCTCCTTTCAAGAATGTGTAAATAAAAATTCCATCTAAACTTCTCAACCTGTAATCTACTAACATAAGTTAGAGTATATATAATTTGTTTAGATTGAATTAGGGTCAAAACTGCACTCAAAAAGCAAGCCAAAGGGAAGTTTGCATGCATGAAGTAAGAAGCAGAGAAAGAAAAAAAGGTAAAAATTTTTCACTGAAGGATACCTTTCAAAGTCATAAGTTGAGAAAAAGCAGGTGGTTACTTTGTCCTTGTGTGCTACACTTTTGGCTTACCATATTTAATAGGTCCAAGGAATTGTTCCTCCTCGCTGCTGCTACTCTCTAATGGAGGTTTTCTCCAGTACTTTGGTCTCCATTTCCTCTTATCTTTCCACGTTGTAAAGGGAGGTGCTGTAAACAAAGTAGTAGAAATTAACTTTTACTTTCCTGTACTCAAGATTAAGACTTTTTCTGATAATAATATTAGACAAAAACATTCTTTGAGCACTACAGAAGAACACAAGTTTCACTACGACTTAAACTTGTTAAGGTTAAGTGCATGTTTTCAAGGGCGTGTCTTTTAGTGTATATAATATGCATCTTTTTCCCATACTAGACTCAGAAATTATTACATTACTTTATAACAAAAGTACAATCTTGAATTTACCTTAAGTACAATTTACTATACTGACAAACCAAGAGACAAAGAAAGGAATATTCTTTGGTTATGAAGTCATTAAAGTATCTATAGAAACAAAAACCCAAGTCTGTATTGTATTTAGTGTATGCAGTTACTTACTATGACCTTTACTCTCATTGACATTGCTAGCCAGAAGAACAGCCATCTGATCCACTGACATTCGATCTCTGTTTATACCAAAAAGTTTTTCAACATATTTTTCTGAAATAAGAAGATTTGTATCTTAAACAAGTAAACGAAAGCAGGTAAATCGAGATCAATTCAACCACCCAGGCCTCATTAGTGAATTTTGACTGCTTTAAGCAGCATGATAGTTTAACATCCTAGAACACAAAAATCAAAAGTGAACAAGTTATGTTAGGCAATTTGCCTATATCCCAACAACATTATTACATAATTCCAACTTTCAAAAAAAGATCAGTTCCACAGTCACATAACACAGGAGAAGGAAAGATCCTATCCCCATTCCCTCACACACACCCCAAAACCTTATTTTAAAAGCCACACTGGAAATACATGTTTTTTTAGCAATATTTTACACATTGCATTATATTAATCATTAAAATTCTTGATCCCAAAACCTTCTAGGAAGGCCATTCCCTCCAGAAATCAACTTCTGAAACTAGAAGTGAGCAAAGTATTCTTTAAAAACCTGTTGCAGAGCTGATTTCATCATCAGTGCTTCTTTCTGAACAACCAATCAATTCTAAATTGTAAGACAGAATATCTTGAAACAGCTGCTTTCGGCTAAGAGTGCAATCTTTCATGTGCTGCCTGAAATAAACAAGCAAATAAAAAATTAAATGATGCAACTATACCTGAATCAGAAAAGTCTAAAAAAAAAAAAAAAAAAAACCAAAAGCACACACCACTGTGGATAAAGGATTCAAAGTTTAATTTGATAGTTAGAGCTGATTCAAAAACTCTGACACAAAGAGGAGCAGAAGAAAAATGAAGTTTGCTCCTATTGTATTGTTCCAATAGAAGTTTCCAAATTGAGACTGATTCACATTTGTTCTTTTATGAACTTTTTAAAATATATTATACTTTTCTAAAAAGTCTCTACTTTTTTAAAAAAATGTATTATACACTTCATATATATTATAAATAATCTACAACATACATACACACACATATACATAAAGGGCCTTCTTTCTTCACAGCCTAGTTGCAAACTTCTTTCCCTCCCAGCTAAATATCTGCAGCAGGGTATGAGCATTTTCAAGTTACTTTTCTAGAACCTGCCCACAGGCTCATAAATGCAAACCTATCCAAAGAAATGGATAACACGTTTATTGCTCTGCAAGCCAGATATCTACAACAAACATTTACATCAAATGAACAAATTAAACAGAACTCACCATTGACAGTCATCATCATTACATGTGCCTGTTAAATCAAAACGGCAGAAACACTGTTTTGGCTCAATCATATTGCTGTGAGTTACAGAACTGAGGTATAGCTTTTCCTTGGTTCGAAAATATGGACTAAACCTAAAATTAAACAGCGAATTATATGACAAAACATACAAACCCAAACATATTTTTTTAAACTAAAGATTCAAAAAGTTAATATGTCATCAGTACTAAGTCTCATATTTCCCAAACTGTACTATAATCAAAAACATTGCTGACTTTTGAGGGAGATGAAGAAAAGATGGGAGAGGGAAGAGGAGAGGGAAAACAGTAGGAGAGGGAGAAACAAAACTATTTCTCAAATTACAGATTCTGCTCTTTACCTTGTTCTCCCTTTAAAATAAAAACCAGTCTGAGCTGAGGAGAGATACTTGTATTAAATCTGTAGCTCAAGTTAACATTGTCAAGTTCAAGACTTCTAGCTCCTTAAGGAAGCAAGCTCTTCATAACCTACATTAAACGCACAGCTTGTTTACAGATAGCCACTGCTGTTTTAACCACTTTCAGTTTGCAGCACTGTTGAATTCAGTTACTCCAGAGAGCAATCCAGTTATGAGAACCAGAATGCAACAAAATATAAAACCAGCATATTGTAAAGAAGAACCCCACATAACAAGTAAAAATTTGCTAAAACTATAAGATTCTCCAAATGAGAGAAGATTTGTTTCAGGATAGACAAATTTCTCACTAAAATGTATCTTTAGCATCAAGATTTGTACAAAAGAAGAGTAGCGAAGACTTTGACAAAACTATCACGAATACACAGAGATAGGAAGAGCTGTTAAAAACCTCATACCTGTAGGATTTAAATACTAGAAGGGGACTATGATATGGTCCAAAAGGAAATGGTTTAATTTCTGTCTGTTTGTTTTGCGATGTAACAAAATCCATATCCACTGAAATTTCCTAAGAAGCAGATAAAAAGATAAATAGCAACCACAGTAACATCTAATTTAAAAAAAAAAAAATAAAAAAAGCACCACACACACCCCCCTACCTGACCACACAACTGGTCTTCCTTGGGCATTACAAAGGCAGTACTTTTCATTAGCAGCTCTTTCAAGCTGTCAGCTTTAGCATAAAGTTTTTTCAATTCCTCAATGTTCAACCCAAGGAAAAGCTCAGGCTCCTCCACTGCCTTTTTAGAAAGTTTATTCATAGTTTCTTGTTTTGGGGTGTCCATATGTTTAAGATTTGGTTTAGTAAAAGAATTGGATTCTCTGAAGGATCTCCTTCGTTCTCTGTTTGAATTAGATAAAACTTCATCATCAAAGTAATTTTCTTCACTGTCCAAAGAGAGTTTATCCTGTGTAAGATCATGAAGCGATGGCTGAGGTAACGCAAATTCAGATTCCTCTTCTACGTGAGGGGCAATATTTGATTGCTCCTTCGTTTGAAGTGCCCGCGCCTCTTTTAGCTTCTGAATCTTCAGAGCATATTCATGCTCTAGCTGCTGCAGTCGTTTTTTCTCTAGTGCAATCAGTTCTGCTGAATGCTTTTTTGGACTTGATGCAGGGGAACTCTCCAATTTCAACATTTTGCTTGGCTGAAAAGAAAAACAGTTTCCTGAATTTCACCTTTGTATTTGATCTATTGAGAGGAGGCAAATTAGACACAGGCAAAATATTTTACTCAGTTTATAAAACCATACTTTGATTCTCTTGCAGAACAGTTCACTAAACAGCACAATAAACACAAAGCTATAATTCCAATGGCAGGCATGCAGAAGTTTTCTGAAGAATTCTGATCACATTTTAGAAGTGTGAGTTACAAAATACACAAGAGAAAGAAAACTGACAAAATGTTTACATTGTTTTCCTATATTTTCATTTTCAGAAGAATGAAATTAGAGCCCACTTCAGTGTCTTTAATACTAGACAGTTGTTATATTGTACTTGATAGCTACAGGCCGGAACGTTATGTTTCTTCACAGAAATACAACTTTTCTTATTATCAATCTATTTATGGCTTTCCCCTAGAAAAGAAGTGGCAGCTTTGAGCAGCTGTCCTTTTAAAGGCTTAATGCTTTTTCTCTTCAATTATTAAAAAATATGAAAT
This sequence comes from Crypturellus tataupa, assembly GCA_034781795.1. Classification (NCBI taxonomy): domain Eukaryota; kingdom Metazoa; phylum Chordata; class Aves; order Tinamiformes; family Tinamidae; genus Crypturellus; species Crypturellus tataupa. The sequence continues at coordinate 2,920,686 of JAWLRI010000039.1, forward strand.
GAAGATTAAGATCAGGGCTTACAGGGTTTGTGGAAGTTTTTTCTCTGTTTGCCTGAAATACCATTTGAATTACATTTCGTAAGCACAGCACGGCTTAAAGCATACTTACTCCAAGGTGATCCTGCTCCAGTTTTCGTTTCCCAATTTCTTTACTTGCTACTGCTTTTGCTCGAGCAAGTTCTTCCCCATACTTTAATGCCAAAGCTTTTTTTACTGTAACTCGTTGCTGTACTTTATGAATCTGAAAAAAGAGAGAAGTCAATAGATGCAACTTTCAGGCATCATCATATAACAAAATGTAGTAAAAAAGACATAGGAACTGACATACTGATTAAGCCAAAAAAGCCTAGTTCCCTCTCAAATCAAAGTTTCCATTCCAACATTCCTAGCTAAAGAATACAAAGACTGAAAAATTAAAGTTACTTGTTCCTGAAGTTTCTTGAGAAACATCTTATTAGCATTCAGGATCTTCTCTGTTGCTTGCAGTTGTTCAGCCAACTTGTTAATCTTATTTTCAGCAATTCTAACATTCTCTCTCTTCTTTGCCTCTTGCTGCAACAGATGTTTTAAGACAGATTCATCCTTCATCAAAAGGAGTCTAAAATAGAAAAAAAAACATAACAAAAACTTTCAGAGTGAATCTTGTGTCTACCATTGCTTACCCTAAATCCTCCCTATCTAAAAAGGAAGCTCATTTTCACATATCAAACAAAACTAAGTTTGTAAAGATAGCCTTAACACCTACAAGACAGTATATACTGACAGTACACACAATTCCAGAAGCCAGCTTCAGCCACTCAGTATAAATCAGGTGAACATTTCAACTGTAAGGGCAAGCACAGGATAAACAAGTAGCATAATTCTAATGTTGGGTTTACTTCTACAACATTCCCAGAACAAGGCCACAGTAACAGTGTTTAAAGATGCATCAAAAAGAATACAACTCAAGAAGAAGTGGGTGGGTGAAAACAGGGAAAACCTGTGCTTCAACTTTTCTCCAACAAAAAACTTGTTCACAATTCCATGCAGCATAAGCATGTGACAGCAAAAGCAGAAAAGGAATTTGCAAAGCAGCTAGGAACTTTTCCACAGCAAGTTGGAGAAAGGGTGAGAAACATGAAGGTAGCACATTTAAGGAGAAAAGGAAACATTTCAAACCTATTATGAAGAAAATACTAGTTCATTTAAACCCAACAATCATAACTCAGAAACAACGAGGCATTTTATTCTCAAAGCAAGTGCATGAAGAAGTGAAAAGCATGTTTGTGTTTTCCTGTTTCACAGTTACTGTATAATATAGATGAAGTTCTAGACACGGAATGAAAATACAGCAGAAAATAGTGTGAAAAGTCCTATTTACAGGTTAACATCAAAAAAGGTGACAGCACAGGCTGACTAGTTCAAGAAAACAGAAAACCACGCCTAACTCTATTTTAAAAGCTACTCACTGAAAAAGATTCATTCCTAAGAGTGAAAGACTTACTTGTTTTTCTTAAGCTTTGCTTCTGCTTCCGTAACTTGCTTTGTCACTACTGCTATTCTACCAATTCCATCAACTTCACCATCAGAATTTCCGGGGGATGTGCTGTTCCTCAGTGGGTCAGTTTTAATTAAACGTTGTTTCTCACGACTAGAACAGAGATGGTAAAGGCAAAGATGTTCAGCAATTTAACTAACATTCTATTTGTTGGCTATTCCAATTGCTTTACTATCTTTGAAACGCAACATTTCTAGCTAAAGAAAGCTTTCCAGAACTAAATACAACTACTGTCAAGTTAGTTCAAACCTAAAGACTTCCTTTGGTATTACTAAATATCAAGGAAAAAAATGAAATGAAGGTAATAACGATTTTGGACTGTTTCTTCCAATTGCCAAAGCAGATTAATAAAGCACTACAAACAACATATATTTTAATTTGGTAACAATAAAACAGATTCATACTTGGCAATCTCTTCTTTTAAGAGTCTGTATTCTATCTTCTTATCTTCTGGTAAAGCCTCTGGAGTTCTCATGGGATCATTTTCTTTTTCTGATTTTGAAGAAGCTTTCATTTTTGAAGCCTGTTATAAAGAGGTCCAAATCAATACAACTCACACAAGTTCAAAATATGTTTAAAATACTGCTATTTCTAAGTCATTTCAGCACAGATTGAAGGCTCTTCAAGGCAGGTAAGATCTTTTAAGTCAGTGGAGTTTTTTTCTCTTTTCCACCAGCAATTAAAAATAAATTCTCTTTTAACCCAAAATATATGTTTTACAGAAAATATCCTTCATAAACAAAACAAAACCACTTTAATTGGCTTGTAAAATACAAATTACATGGTAATATTCCAGACAAATGTAGTTTACTCTTTCTTCCCCTTTCTGTTATAATCCAATATTTCTCAATTCAGTTCTAAGCTTTATACTCTCAGTGAGCAGCAAAATCCTTACCAAATCACTACCAATCATTTAAAATAGAGAAATACTGGAGTCATTTACCTCAACATTTCTCCTTGCTTCTTTTATCATAGATTCTAATCCTCCAAAGACACTATTAGTTGAGTCACAGGGCTCTCCATCAGACTCACTATCATCCGAATCATTTAATGTAACCACAACAGACTTGTGCTTTGGCAGCTGTCACAGAGGAGGGCAAAAGAGAGGGAGAAAAGAAAAACACTTTATAGCAGGAACAAAATATGAAAGCAGGTACAAGTGAGTACATGCTTGCTACAAGACAAGAAAATAAGGAGATTAAATTTCTTTATTAAGTGTATGGCACAGCATGATACACCAATTCCAGGCTGCACCAAAAAGCACTAAGATGTGCAACTCCACTTACAATCTAGTCTCAATACTGTAACATGAACATTTTCAACCTACTCCCACTTATTCATAGTATTTTCATGGCTCCACTGTCAGAACTTCACACTTTCCTAAATCTACACTCCATAAATCACTTCAGTGAGAAGAAAAATTAACAGCTGCAAACAAGTTTTGTAAGTAACTGAGGAGTAACAATCAAGCCTGCACAAGCAATGCTGGGGCCAATGTGCAGGGAATCCCTTCCCTTTGCCACGCACTTCCGATGCCTCCTGGGCAACAGCTGTACTTAGCTTAGCTGGCAGCAAGCTGCTCAGGCAGTTAAACTGGCGGGACACCAACTGTACTTGAAGAACACATGTAACAACATTAAACACTTTTTGCTAACACTGCAAGCTGAACCAGCTCAATGAAGATCAGATGACTTCCAACTCCAGCACAGAAAGATGGAAAAACAGTCAGACTATTTTCATTAGCTTAAGAAGTTATGTAGCCGCAGTTTGAAAGAGTCAGTTTTGAGTCACATTTCAGGTCCTCTTCCTAAGATGCCTCTAGCAATTAAATACAGTTGCATAAGCTTAACCTCCAAGTCAGGACAGGAAGTCTCCAAGTGCCTTTTAAAGCACAAAATAAAGTCTATTTTTAAACTGGGAAATATCTGAAGAATCTGCATTTCGGTAATCTTATTTTTAAACTCCTGTGCATTATCTAAGTAATGACCACATAGCAAAATTATCAACCTCTAAACCAAAAAATAGGCTCTCATGAATTCATGTTTTTAAAGACTCTAGTAAGAAATACCAAAAACTATGACAGTTAATAAAAAACACACAAAAAAACCAAATGATTTCAGTAGTGCTTAAGCTAACAGGAGTTACTGATATTGTTTCCCCATTGAATTGTTTTCACAGAGAAACGTCTTTCGACTGATCTCCTGCCAACATAAGCTTGACCATAGCTTCTTTGAAATAGCTTGGAATATAGAATTTTTTTTATATCCAAGAGGTGCGCATTTTAAACAGATTAGCATTTTTAGACAGTGCAAATTACTCAGCTCTATCAGTTATCATTCATATCTATACAAGCAATCATTAAGTTAATTAGCAGTTTATATGCTTAATTGATGCTCCAGTGTTCTGCACTGTATCACTACAAAAACTTTTATCTGTTTGCTTGTTCACTTGAACTGGGAACAATGACAATTTGTTTTTTTATTAAGAAAAAACAACAACATTTACTTACTGTGATCACTGCTCGGGGAGGCCTTGGTACTCTGACAAACTTTGTATTTTGGACCCGTGGCTGAGACACAGTATTAATACTGACTGCGGACAGATTGTTTCTTGGCACAGACTGCAAGTGATCTGGAACAGGAGGTGAAGGCGGACCACTGTTACTTGAGGTTTCCTAGAAAATAATAATAAAAAAAAATACAGTCATTAAAACACACATTACACACAACTATTTTAAACAGCATGCTTAAAAAAGACACACCCTAAATCATAATTCTGAGTTCTAAGAAACAAAAGAAACATCAGAAACAAATTCTGTGATTATGCCAAAAATGCATGCAAGAGCACAGAACTCACTCTGAGATCAGCTACACCAAAGACCTGCGACCTCAATGCTGCCAAAAAAAAAAGGCAAAAAAACAAAACAAAACAAAACAAAACAAAACAAAACAAAACAAAACAAAACAAAACAGGTTGGGGGGGAGAAGGAAAGAAGTCCCTAATTTTTCAAAACCATTTCACGCTTCTCTATCTTCTTCTTTCACTTCTTAAAGTTTCAGAATTCCTTCAGAAACAAGTAAGACCCGAAACTTACAGTTCAAAGGACATCTTCAGTTGTTTATTTTTCTTTCTTTTGGGAAGATTTTTGGGTGACAAATTCAGGAAATTTGTTTTTAGGCAGCAGAAAGGCAGCAAACAAAAACAAACAAAAAATAAACACCACACCACTCACAACCCAAATGAACAAAGAAACCCCACAAACACCCACAGAGCAGTGTAGTACAGTGAAGTACCTCAGATCGAAAAGCTCGTCTGTTGGCTAGGGACTTGAGTAACTCTTCTCTTAAGAGCATCTCTTCTTCCTCATCTTCATCTGCAAATGGAGGTTTTGGTGGTTGCTCAGGCTCTTCAGGTGGAAGAGGTGGGAAAGGTGGAGGGGGCTCAAAAGAAACACAGGAAAGGCCCTCCGCATAAAGTTGACTCAAAGACGGTACAGGCTGAAATTCAAAAAAAAACGACAAGTGTTTGAAAGTGCTTAGACTTATTTATTTATTTTTGGGATTATTTATCAGAGGTGAAATTACAAAAATACTTCACGGTTTAGAACTAATTACAGCTGCAGTGGGCTAACGTCAAAAGTGGTCTAAATCCTGACTAGTTACCAAGATAATGGAAACAGTAAGTATGTCCAAGCTAACTATAAATGAGAGTTCAGAATTAGAGGTCAGCTAGCCAGAGGAATGTGGCTGACCTAGTAGGTTAGCATCAATGTTACTCTGAACAGAAAAGGTCGTGAAGTAGTTTTACGAATTCATTTTAGCCCTCCCCCAAACATTTATTTTAGTAAAAAAAATTGGAATATGTCATCTCAGGGGACAGAGACTTTCTTTCCTAAGGAAGATAATACACACACAGAGAAAATGATAGGAAGAAAGATTTCATTGTCACATGGGCTTGAGTGAGAAGACAGACAGCACACAGTACACAAGCGAAAGTGTGAAAGAAGGATTGTAATGAGCTACAATTTGTTTGTTTTCTCTATGTAAAAAGCTAGAAAGTACGCCTACATGTAAGACCTAAGGCTAAAGCTTAAACCTCCAATTTGTCATTTTCCAATCTGCTATAGGCAAGTTTTGCTTGCTGTTATGAAATTAAGAACAATTAACAACAGAAATTAACAACAATTAAGATAAACTTTTAGTTCAACAGAGAGTCTCCTTTGAATTGGGAACTGGATCAGCCAAAAGTAGCTCAAAGTTACGCTCAAATTAAGTCTATCAGTTATTTCAAGAGAATCAACAAAAAGTTCAGAACTGTATCAAACAACATTTAAAAATAAGCTTCACTTCAGAATTGGAAACAAGACTAAATGAGAACTGTTAACATTTTCAAAACGGTTACCTTCCAAGATCACTTACTGGAATCGGAGGTGGCAGTGGCAAAGCAACTGGTGGAACTGGAGGCGGATAATATCCCACTGGACACTCAAAAAAAGGAGGCTGCACTGGAGAAGAAGCTGTAATTAAAAATGAAATTTATCAAATGCAAGAATCTGCACAGGTAACTACTGAATAGCAACTTACACTTACAACAAAATGAACAGAGAACAACAAGAGAATAGCAACAGTCAACAGAAAATATGCCTAGTGAAGCTTCAGCAAGACTGTACATTTTTCTGGCATTTCCAGATGGAACAAGTAGTTTAAATGGACCCCAAATTCGGAGTCATAAAATAATTTAGGTTGTGGGAAACCTCTGGAAGTCATCAGACCCAAGCCAGATGCTCAAAAGGCAGGACTGACCCCAGATCAGGTTTTTCTCAGGGTCTTATCCAATCAAATTTCACCTTTTCAAGGTTGCCTTTTTGCATCCTCCTGCAGCACACTTCTGAAGAGTTTGCCTCTGCCTTCCCTATAACCACTCATTAAGCAGGCAGAGTGCAGTAAGAGCTGCTGGCTCGTGGTCAGCCTGCAGTCCGTCAGGTCCTTTTCTGCAAAGCCACTTTCTACCTAGCTAATACTCAGAGGACTTTCCTTTCTGTACAACTGCTTTGGAATGTAAAAAAACAAATGTCACGTTATTGCAATTTCAAATGTATAAGCCTGAAGACCTTCAAAAGATCACAACAGCAGAGATGCTGAGAACTAACCTGCAGAAAAACAGGTATCAGTTCGTCTTAAAATATTACAGTTCTATGGCCATATGAGTGCATGCCATCTCAAAAGATGGAGTTTCCTTCTTAACTGATAACCCATTTCATACTTCTTAGCCATTTTTAATCAAACATCATATTGGAAAACTGGAAATAAGACTTACCCGGAGAATTAGTTTCGCTATCTGTATCCATAGCAACTTCGTCATAATTATCATACTGATATATCCCTCCTGAGTAGTCTGTAGATGGTTTATCTAAAGACCACCTCAGGTCTGTATCTGAGGACTAAACATACAAAAAAATATACTTAATTTATCTATCTTCTATTATTCCTTTAAAACAGACTAATTAAAGGTGAATTTTAGAAGGCAGACAATCAAATTTTGTCTTTTAATTGCTTTACAAATACAATTCTACTCCATGTATACAAAAAGAGCCAACTGAAAACTTTTAATGAAATCCACAGCAGGTTGCAATTTGAGATCTGAGCAAGGTCTGTATCTTGACAGTTTAAAAAACTACTACAGAACCAAACCATAAAGAGACCATACTTTCAAGAAAGTCACTGAAGCTCTAAAGACGAAATAATTTTGAAAACATGCAGATAAACAGCAATCTAATAGCAATGAAAGTCGAGAATATTTCGTTGATTGATTTGTATTAGATTGCTCTTTGGTCTTCATTTGTCCCAAATACCTTTACAAAGAGAATATTTATTTGTCACTGATTTGCAAGCATGCAATTCACAAAACCAAAGGAAATGCCCATCTAAAATGGGATTAAAGCACTACCTACTGAAATATCTTTTTTTTTTAAAAAAAAAAAAAAAAAAAAAAGATGGGGAGGCCGGGAGGGTGGAGAGGGAGAGACTAGGAAGAGCAGAGAAGTGCAAAAGCAGAAATCGTTCATGATCATACAATACTTGAGCACAGTACAAATTAACTACCCTGCTTCTTGATCTCCTCTTTCCCCCAATGAGCTTCATGAACCGATTGTACTGCTCTTCTTGATTAGACAGATCCCTGATTTTTCTGATCTCCTCTTCTCTTTTTCTTCTCTCCTCCTCTTCCTCTTGTTTCCTCTGGTCTTCCTCTTTCTGACGCCTGTCTTGCTCCTTTTGTTGCTGTATCTTCTTTGATGTCTTTGTCTGTTGTTTCCTCAAAGCTTGTTTGGCTTTAAATAAAAAGAAATGAGATTAACTATACCTTATCTATATTCTTCCCCAAATCCTCCATTCTTCAGGAGCCTAACGTATTCTGTGGATGTCAGGGGTTCTGTATGAAGGATCAAAGGCCCATCCCCCACCATTTCACATAATACACCTTTTTTTTTTTTTTTTCCTCCAGAAGACATACTACTGATCATTTTTTAAATAAAATAAAACAGAATACCTGTAGCACTGGTTTTCTTTGTTGAGTGTGCTTTTGTACTGGCTTTGACTTTCTGTGTTACAGTTCTTGTTTTTGTTAATTTTTCTTTGCTTTCCTTCATCACCTGCTGTTCTTTCTGCTGCCATTTTTTACTAGCAGATTGGAGGGCAAGGAGCCTAAGCTGTAGTTCAGACATCTCCTCCTCATCATCAAACAACTTAAAAAGGGAGGGAAAAATAAGAAAGAAAAAAGACAAACAAAAGTCAGGAAAATATCATATAATAGTACGCTACTCAAAAGTCTTTAAAAGTCAGTCCTAAAATGTTTTAACCAAGACAAAGTTTAAAAATCCTACTGTAGTAGTCAGAGTTGTTTCTTAAGAATAGAAACAGCTTATTCCTAAAATATTTCTTGACCACAATTTTTGGAAAAAGTTGTCAATGTCATAACAATATATGGCAGCTATAAAAGAATACTTTCTTACCTTTTCAGATGTAACATCTGAAGTGCTAAGCTTTTGCACTAGTGTTTGTTCTTTGTCTTCTGCACCTTTCAAAACAAAAATACCATGTTTTTGAATGAGTTATCTGTCATAAAACTCAAAAATAAAGGACTAGAGTAACAGTACATTGAGAATTGATTTCCTAAGATACTTCATATCACTGGTTCACAGTGTACAACAGAATAGGACTGTGTAGATATGAGCATATTAAGAATCATTTATATAAACTTAATGCATCTGACAAATCTACATCATCAAGATGCCACAAACCAGTCTTTAAAAAAAAAAAAAAAAAAATTCTCCATCCTAAGATTGACATGTGCTTCCCTTAGAAGCAAAGAGAAGGGGAGGGAGGAAAAGATTTAGGAGCCAAGGGGAAAAAATGCTCCTCTCCAGCTGTTTTACTCTGTCATCGCTTATTAATTGCTGTCTAAGCATTTCAGAGTCCACTGGCAGCTATTTTAAATAGTAATCAGTCTACTACACAACTAAATACAATAGCCCAGAGCTGAAATAAGAATATACTTGCATCATTCCATCACAGAGGAATCATTCTTTGAAAATGGATAATAAATAGCAATGCCTTCATTCTAAACATTACACAGTTAATATGTTCAACTAGCCAGAAGCTATATATGCATGGAACAAGAAGTAGGAATAAACACCGAGGAAGAGTCTTGGAGGTCTCTTCCTTTACTAGCCCTTTTTCGGAGGAAGATCCTTTTCCACATTTCAGACTTGTAGAAAATAAAACTGCACTCAGGCCAACTTTTAGTCTTCCTGGAATTCTATGAAAAGTCGCATTTAGATAGACATACGTAAGATATATAGTCTAAAATATACTACATACTACTTATACATAATAATGATATACAACAAATGCTGAAGACTTTCCTGCTTCTACATGTGTGCACTTTTTAAATGCAAATATCTAATAGCCATGTATACTTGAAAAAAATATTCTCAACATTACACACAAGTATCTTCACCATTCAATCTCCAGATGAAAACAAAGAGATGCAGTTGGTACTAATTGCGATCACAGTTTCTATGATGTGTGTAGGGACATAATACACAACCTAAACACCTTTTCCCATCAGAAAAGGAAGACATACGGAAAACACACTAGGCAGTAATGAAAAGTCGGCAGGGGATTTTGTAAAGCTTCTACCAAAAAAGCTTGAGCTGTAGAGAATTAAAACTCTGGAAAGTTTGTTTCACTTTCTAGAACTAAGAGAAGTTCTTCAACTCCAACAGTCTACACCAATATACTGGATATATCCACTTGAAATAACTATTATGGGAAAAGGGAATGCTTAATATGTGCAAAAATATATAATATACAGTTACCCATCAATCTGCAACAGCTAACATCAGCTACCTACTCCTGCTTTGGAAACTCATTTTAAAACATTGTTACAAAACACCACTCATCTGATTTAAAATGACCTTTTTTCAAATAATTCTTATGCAATACGCCACATTAAGCGGTGTACAAAATTTAAGATGCTCTTAATATGCAGACTGCAGCATCTATTTCTACTTTAACATTATCTGCATTCTCAACTTCAGTGCTTTTAACTACTACAGTTATTTTTCTTTCAGTTGCTTTACAGGCTTTGTCTCCTACACTCACATACTCAAGATACGAATCACACTAATTTTCAGTGTTCTAGTCTTACCTTACTTCATCTCCTTACTAATTACTTGTACTCTTTCTTAATCCCTCCATTTACTATTGTGTCTTCCCACTCAAATTGAGTGTTTAGGCACATTGACAAATTGGTTAACATAAGATGACACATGATATGCATTAGTGCACCCTCAGCCATGGCATACATGATTTATTGGAACTAGGTGAAGCCTAAGAATAGGCAGTTTGAGCTAACTGCCTTCATCTGCTGCAGAATTAGAAGAAAATCCCAAGGATTTAAACCACAGGTCAGCTGAACATGGCAACTAGTTTCTCATTCATTAGTTCACATATCTGAAATACTATCCTCTTCACCTAGACTCCAGAACTATCTCTATTTTATTCAACATGCTTATTCTACCCTTCAGATGTATTTCTTCTATAGATCTTTTTCTATTCCAACTCTAGTAAGAAAGTACTTGCTACCAAAAAAAAAAAAAACTATCAAATATAGACAAAGATGTCTAAATACTATCTTCCTTTTCAGTTCAAAATAATAATTAAATATTTTTGCATCAAGAGAGACATGAGTAGGCATAAGGCAAAACAGAAAGAAAACTCTTAGTTGGAAAGTAATGAAAAACTCTTAATTGGAAGACAACAATTTTGCTGAGAATAACAATTATAACCTCAAAGTCTCCTCCTCCCCTTTCTGCCAAAGTGCAATAAACGACATGTGTGGGGCTTGTTTTGATTTCTTTATAACTCAAAAAAAAAAAAAGAAACCCCCTCCCCATACACACTAATTGCAAGGAATTTCAAGAAACTAATTAAAAAACAGAAGACATACATCTATCACTTAAGATCCTGAGTAAAATTTTTAGGTCAAAATCAGACAAAGTTTTAAAGGGTTCTCCTCACACCACTTCCTAGTGAAAAATAATTACAATGCTATTGTAATGAATCTTTCAATAAAAAGCTACATTTGACCTTTATAATACTAAAACATTTTTACTGTTTTAACTCTACCTTCCTTACGAAAAGAAAATGAATGTTGTATAGGTTATTAAAACACTTCTGGCTTTTTTTTTCCTCTCTCGCCTTTGGAAGAAGCATGAGTGGGAATGACTAATTAAAAAATAAAAATAAATGATTTCTCTTTCAGGGTCTATAATTCAAAAACATGCTATATCCAGCTTTGGAGTGCTGGATTATTTTCTTCTAAAATTTCTTTTCCACTAAAGACCTAACACTCCTGCTGACAAAAATAGAGACAGATCATGCACCCAGAAGAAGAAACAGAATTTATCCTCTTGAATGAAATATCTTCTTAACTTGATTCGGTGTGGGCAACTAAACTTATAATTGCAAGACAACATATGCATATATATGTAGATAGACATATGTTTCTTCATTCATCTTCAACTTTCCTAGAGTGATATAAGCATCCATGTCAGACTTTTGAATTAAAAAGAAGTAATTCCTTTAAAAATACAGAAAAGCAGTATTCTAATCCAAGTAGTAGTCCATTCCCAAATAATAATAAATAAAAGATAAATAAAAAATAAATAAATAATAATAAATAAAAGCTGTTTAAATGACAAGCTAAAATAATTTTACAAATATTTACCTTGGCTAGACTCTGTGACTTCAGACTTTTGTGATGACTGCTTTGTTCCTTCTTTGACTTTTTTTAATCTGCTCCTCTCAGCCGGAGTAGGCAGTTTTTGTCTGAGAGGCTTCAGTTCAAATGCCTGAAAGGTTATAACCTTACTTTTCTCCTCAGGAGATACTTCTTTTATAGCATCTGCTGTAATACTGTCATTTTCTACAGTTATTTGGTCCTCAGTGTCCACAGTTTTATCATCATCTTTTTGCTCAGTTTCTTCCCTGTTGCTCAGAGCCAGTCTTTCATCTTTATTAATGTATTCAAGCTCAAGCTGTATCTGCTTATACTTCAAGAGCAGATCCTCAAAACTTTCTTCCACAGAATTTTCATTTTTGGAAGAATAATTCTGCTTTCTTGATGGAGACCTTCCAAAAGTTTTGGCTGAATTACTGGTTAAGAAAATTAAAATATTTATAACCTTAAAACAGTAGATATATTACTAATGAAGACAAAATTATGACAAACAGAACTTAAAACTCATTCTCATATGTTGCATTTCAATTTTACCTTAGGCTTAGCTTGAAAAAGTCAGTTATAAAACAGTAAGAACAGCAGGTAAAAAAAAAAAAAAAACACACACAGCCACTATTATATGAGAGTCCTAATATATTAAATATATAAGCATTACATACTATATATATTTGGAGTCTTCTCTCTATTGCTCACATTGCCCCTTTGGGAACAGCAGCTCTAACACTGAGAGGTTTCCATTGCAGCTCACCTGAGAGTGTAAGTCAGACTTTCAAAGTTCATAGCTTTACTACTGGCTCCATACTTGACACTTTGCAAAAGACTAGCTAAATTAATTCTTGTTTTATCCTTTCATGAAATGCTATTAAGATCTAGCCACAGCACAATTAAAACCTGAACTGTCACCTAATAAGTGGAGTGAGGCATCAAATAATCATATGAGGAAGGGGACAAAACGACAGGAAAGGGGCTAAACACTTGCCACAATATATTAAAATCCTCTAAAGAGGACTTGGAAGCATTAATTGCTTAGACTTGGCTTATTATAGATATCCAAGATACAGACTGTCTAGATGCCTGTTTTAACAAGTTGTCCAAGGCAAGCAGTGGAAATATAGCTTGGTCACTTGCATTCAGAAGATCCTTCCAGTTCTCCCTACTAGAATACAGTTTCTTTTACCTTAACCTGAGACTTAGAAAATTAAATCATCTAGTAAAAAATTAATCCGTGGAAAAGATATTTTAGGCCACTGAGTCATATCTGATTCATTCAACTTTCAGTGGTAACAGCTGACTCGCCCTCCAAGTAACTTGAAATGCCTTTTTACTAATGTCATAGCTTAAAACAATAAATGGAGTAAAACTTAAACTAAAAGAGATATTCTTTGAATACTGAGAGAGTGAACAGAGAACATGACAACTTTTTGTCTTCTGCTTACCACAGGCAGCATCAATTTGGGTGTTTCACTATGTTAACTTCAACACATTTGAAGAATCTTGATATGCATCCTACAAAAACAACTTCTGTAATACCAGAAATTTTTTTGCTACACAAAAACTCCAGCACAAAAGCCAAGATTTTAAGAACTCTACATACAGAATTTAAGACTGAATGGAGGCCTGAGACACACAGATAGGAATATACTAAAACTAATTATTCCTCTACCAACTCATAAGAACCTTCATCATGAAAAAAATAAAACAAACAAAAAAAACCCCACACAACACCAATACCACCAACAATAAACACCATTGATGAAAACAGCAGTCAGATGTATAAAAATGTATACAGGGAAAAGTTCACAATTCAACGACAATTAGAAAGTCACATTTTGTCCCATGTTTCAGACTCAAAAATCCACAATTCTCTAAGACATTCTGCGGAACACTAACACTTATCCAGACACCTTCATCTGACAGTTTCTAGGAACTGGGGAAGAGCGGGGGAATCCCGTTAAGTGTGAGTACCCACAGAAAAGATTCCTGCTACACTCCCACTCCTAGCCACACACTCCTACACAGCATGTGCAGAGTACTAGTTCCAAGAAGGAAAGCAAGGATAAAGAAAAAAAGAATATGCAGATATCTCTCTTAACAGATATCTTAAATATTTCACTTTCCATGCAGAAATCCACACAGCACTCCAAGTCACCAGCCTCCTCATAATGACTGATCGAGGGCCTCTTCTGAAGTCACGTGTCCCTAAATTATGCCCCTACTCCACTAACATCAGCATCTTATCTGGGGATTGTGTAATACTAACTCTTCTAAGTAAGAGTGCAAAATACAGGGAAAAAATGCAAATAATACTTTACAGAGACATTCATAATCCTTCCTTCACTGTCATTTACTGAGGAAAAATAGCACTACATCATTCTCTGTAATGCTTAAACAGAAGATTGTGTCTAAGTATTAGGCTTAAAAATATATTTTTTCCTCATTTGCTTCTTTTTCTTTGAAATATGGAATTTCCAGTTTCTAAATGCTCTTTTAGTTACGAGTGACAAAGAGATTTCGTACTAACATTAATAACCACTACAAGATCGTTAAGTGCAATCACTATTTGCCCCACAAACTACTGGCTCTACAGAAAGCCATTTTCTGGTGCTTAGAGCAACACTGCGAATTAAGAGACTTAAAATCTATTTTCAGTACTGGAATTGCCTTACTGCATGACCTTGGGTAAATCACATCTTCACTTGCTCAAGGCATGAAGACAAGACAAATATTCTCAAATGCAAAATTCTTATGAAGATTTCAGTAAGCTTCTAACCTTACAAGAGAAAATTAAATATGTTTTTACCACTAGCTTACATGTTCTCTTCACCTGCCATTAAAAACAAAGTTAATGACATGGATAACTGATCTTGGATCTAAAATAACAGAAGAATCCAGTGAGCAGCTTCCAAGGCCCAAAGCCCTGGCACAAGCAGGAAAAATCCCACAAGCAACACTGCAAAACCCTGCATCTGCCTTTACAGAGGAAAAAGGGCTTTCCCTTATTACCCACCTGCCCACATAAAATATAATCAGAGCACACAGGCCCAGCTAACTTTGGTTTAAAAAATAGCTTTGAGCTTGACTTGAGCTGTGTGTTAACACCTTCTGAATGGGCTGTAAGTAAAACTGGAAAAAAAAAAAAAAATACAGTTGGATCCTTCATTGCCCAATGCAGAAAATTAACCGAGCCCAAGGTTTGAGCTTTACAACTATGACTCTGTACAACGGTTATTACACGCATTGCGCTGACCCCGCTCCACACAATGTGTGCTCTCCGGGCTAAAAAACGAGTAAGCAGTGGAAACCCGAGCGACCCCGGCTTTGTTTCGGGCTGGGATTTCTCCTGACCGACCCCCGCTCCCCGGCAGTGCTCCCGCTTCCCCGCGGGGGAAGGGAAGGGACGGGGCCGGGGCGCGCTCGGGAGCCGCCCCGCACGTCTCAAGGATACACTTGCGAGGCGAGGGCTCCCTCCACGCCTGGCCGCCACCGAAGCCGCCGCCGCCCGCTGCGGGCG
>JAWLRI010000039.1:2936650-2951442 GCA_034781795.1 Crypturellus tataupa
GAGGACAAATCAATACAAACCTATATAGTTACACTAATGCAGGAATTACAAAAAATGAGAAAGAAGGGGATCAGCGCTCAGGGGACCCCTTTGGGATTTTCTATCCACAACATCCAGCCAGGAGATATGATATATGTTAAGGTATGGAAAGAATCTCCCTTGACTGCTCGTTGTGAGGGACCTTTTGTTGTTCTTACTACAGAAACCACAGTAAGAACTGCCGAAAAGGGGTGGACGCATGCGACTTGGGTAAAGAGTATGAAAAATCCGGAACAAGGAGAGTGGAAGTCTGTCGGAGAACCCGGATTCCTTGGGTTAACGCTACAGAGGCAGGCTGACGACTGATTTTTTGTCGCGATTCTAAATTCTTTGAAATCCTTTTATCTGCTGTATGTATGATATAAGTGGGGGAAAGTGGTGGCACATTGTCGATACCGAGTACTACCCATCTTTGTAGGGTTAGATTAATTAGGACAGCACTGCTGAAAACGAATCAACTCTATTACCCCACTCTGGTGGATCTGAAATTGGTTTCCCCACATAAAAGTTGTGAAGATCCCCTGTGAAGGACCCCAGGCAAAGTACCGAAACCCCCTCTAGAGCCCCTGAAGAATACCCCTGCTGCCGAGATGATGATATACCCCGTTGCTCGACGCAACCGAGTAGGTGAGGGAGGCAGAGGAGTAATATGGTGGGGAGTGATAATCTGGAGTGTGGGCCTGTTTAAACCTGGGGCTGTTGGAAATCCATGTCTAAAATGTTACCAGAATGTTAGATATGCCGGACAGGTGGCACAGACCTTCACTTACCATGAGCACATTAATGGCCCATGTTACAAAATGGATGAAATACAAAGATGCACTGCCTTTGGCAAAAACCTATTTGTGGGGAAGAATTTAGGAAAAATGGGACTAGCTCCCAATGGTTACACCACTTGCCCGAGGGGAGAAGAGTATCTGTGTTTTAACCAAGCGGGAATGTGGGGCTACCCAGATCAAGGAGGATTACAAAGTAGAACTAGAGAAGAATTAGTCCAAAAAAGCTATAGAACGACTGAAGAAGGTCCCCAAAAAAGGAAAAGAATTAAAAGAAAATTTATATGAGAAAATCAGAGAAACCATGAGCCAGCATAAACTGGGAAGTCAGGAAAATTTATTTGTAACCTTAATGGAATTAAATGTCACCTCCTGCTGGATCTGTGGAGGTGTGCAAATGACACAAATGCATTGAAAGAAGGGGGACAAATTTTAGAAAATCCCCTGCAAGCGCATATTAAGCATAAATGATACTGGTATCTTACAATGGTGGCCTGCTAATCCCCGGGGATACTGGTCTAACAATTGTACCCAAAATCAAACCATATACACAATGGAACGGATGCCAATCCATATGAAGAAATTCCAGACTTGAAAATACGCTGGGAAGATCTGAGAAAAAAATGACTCTTGGTGGAAATTCCCTGATGGGTTGTTTTGGATTTGCGGGAAATGAGCTTATATAGCGCTACCCTCAGACTGGAAGGGGATCTGTACGATTGGAATCACTACGGTTGGAAAAAACCTTTAAGATCATCAAGTCCAACTGCAAACCCATCGCCGCCCTGCTCCAGAGTGCCTCAGCTACACGTTTCTTAAACACTGCCAGGAAGGGGGACTCCACCGCTTCCCTGGGCATGGCCAGAGGGGTCCATCCAACAAGTGCCCCCAAGTTAGGTTTTGTTATGTTTGAATTTCAAAAAACTAATGCACGAACTTAATACGTTAGTACTGATAAGGGCATTGGTTGAGTTAAATTCTTCCCTTGATCACGTTGATCTGAGGTGTTTGGTATCTACAAATTTGTAGAGTCTATTAACGTTTGGAAATTTGGGAAGGTCTTGCTGTTCAGCAGAAAAATATTGGGAACTTCCATATTTATCCCATAGTATTAGATTTTCATTGCATCTGTTTTAAATCACTTTGTAACTTTAAATGTCCATGTAAAGACATTTTATGTGCCTGTATGCCGCTGTGCCTTTGAAAGAGGTCTGAAATTGCATCAGGAAGAAAATTTTGGTGTTAAATACTGGATGTAGCTTCAGGAAAGTGCGGACAGATTAAGAAAACATATGTCTTAAAACTTGAATGTAAAACCTGATTTCTGTTTGATGACTTTCTGTATTATCTCCACCTCTAAACATAGACAAAACAGCAAAAAAAAAAAAAAAAAAGGCATTGTGACAATATTGTAGCAATCATATATGTGTGAAAATTGTTCATAAGCAAAATACCTTGACACAATTAAATATCATGTCAGTATAGACATGATGAAGTATAGATGTAAGCTTTGGAGCTCAGACAGGAACCCAGGGCTCCCCCTTCCAGCCTAACCGATAGAAAGCCCCAATACGTGACTGTACAGTTCAGGTCTGCACATGAAAAGCCAGGCAGAGAGATATGCAATGTTTCATTAATGTAACATTTGACTGAGGCCAATTACAAACTGTTTTGTTCTCTTGCTGCTTTTAAATGTTAATTACGATTTTCTGCTATCTACACAAATAAAAATCTAACCAAAAAATAAAATTAATTCATTTTTCATTAATTTATTGACTGCATTTACTGACTATATAAACTATATCCACAGAGTAGACATATATTGATGGCTAATGCTTATTCATACTGTTTTGTTTTCTCAATGGAAATATACAGCAGCTGAACTATTACAATTTGTGCATGACTGTATACTAAATGAACCCTTCTGGAACTAAGTAACTTGCATGCCTTTTAGCTTTGTTCTGGTACTCAAATGATTAATTGTGATCTTAAAAGTATGGACTCTAGGTAAATAATGAGGATTTTGTTTTTCTCCAATTCAATAAAACACGAACTGGCAAAAAAGATGGGGAACAGGTGAAGGAAAAGGAATTGACTCTTAAATGTTTCTTTGTGAGTTTCTTTGGCCAAATTTCACAATGAAAAGAAGGGTTTCTGCACGGACCACGTGGCCTTCAAAGCCATATGGAAGTAATAGAAGTATAAATGAGACAGCAAGATTGAGAACAAGAATGAAGAACTACGTTCAAAAAGAATGCCTAGCTACACAACGATGGAAAGAAATGACTTGCTTCATCAGAAACTCAAATCGTGTTTCAGCAGGAAGCTTATCTGAGCAAATGATGTCAAGCATTTCAAGAAGTCTGCCTTTGGATGAGGCAAAAGATGTTTTACAGAAGAAAAACAGCATTTATAAATGCTTTTTGATCTGAAAACATGTTGTAATCTTAATTATGATATTTAGTAATCCTGAATTAATGCTGGAAAATGAATCACCCACACTAATATGCTCTCAGGTATTTATGCAGGGATAGGAAGAAAATTAGTTCTTAGGATGGCTCCCTTATTCACCACCTCTCAGTTACTAATGAAAGCTTCTTTAAAATCTGGGAGATTGTAAATGTGATTCTAGATTTTTGTATCAGCTAATAATAATGTCTTGTGGAAGAGCTTGTTCCAAGAATTCACAGCCTTTCACAAAGTGCGAATAGGAAGCGTTTTCTGAGGATGAGGCTTTATTTTTTAGGAAGATGCACTCATCACTGCAGAGAGCTGAGGTAGGGCCCTCTCCTATTATGCTACTATTGAGGTAGAATTTAATCTTTTTCTGTTACACGTAACAAAAAGAGCTGCAGTTGTCTCCAGGGAACTTCAGTCCCAGGTGCTTTCTCCCCTGAGATGTAGGATGTATTTTAGCACTGAGGAACTTCACACTGACTCTACGCAGGCCTCTCTTTAAGGCCTGTTGGGGGTAAAATGTGAGCAAGGTCGGGAGCTGACACACGTCCCATGCCCTCCCTAATGCAAAGATGACTTTAGGCTTTTTTCTCCTGAGTTTATATTGTCTGTGGAGGTAACAGATACAGCCTCAAGTTAACCCCAGGTCTGTGGTGTGGGCGGAATGCATTTTTTTTCCTGTGACGGGATAATTGCTGTTAGTTAAGTCTTCAAATTATGTACGCATATAATCATATTTGATCAAAATAAAGAACCAGAAAAATCCTGTGTTGTTTTTATTTAATTTCTCAGATTTTACACGAATTCTTGTTAACCAAAAATATGTTGGAGTGAGTTTTTCTTCACTTTTATCAAGTGTTTTTTGTTGTTTTTCCCTGTGGTACATAGATGCTACAGCAATTGTCATGTTAGAGATACTTGACAGACCAGATGACTGGGGTCGTATTTTGCACTTTGGTAAGTATACTATTACACGTACAAATCATTAAGGGCAATTTCCACCACATCAGGATTTTGCATCTTCCTGAACACCTTTAAAATGCTTCATGTAAGTTATAAAGACTCAAATTAGCTTGTGTTGAACTCATGTTAAAGGCAGCAGCTGTTACTAAAATGGGCAGAGGAAGAAGCCAGCGCTCTGCAGTAAAGTTGTTAGATGTTTGCAGCCTCAAAATCCCTGAACCTTAAGGGGATCCCCAGCAGGGGGATCAGCCCCTGGATCAGGGCAGGGAAGCAGCCGGGCTGCCCTGGGCCCTGCAAAGGCCGCAAATCGCACAGCGAGGTTTGGCTTCTGCCCTTTAGTCTCTACAAGTAATACACCCGAAGCACCTTTTCTGTCCTAAGCGCAGGCAAGGCCTTGGATTTGTGTATAAACACAATATTGGAAGGAAAAGAGAGATGATACAAAGCTCACAGGAACTAAGCAAGACTTTTGTGGTGAATGGGCGAAACTTCATCAAGTAAACAGTAATTTTCTTTTTGTTAAAACCCTGCAGGAAACAGTTAGAAGCCATACGCTCTCACATGTGCTTTTATTTTTGTTTCAAAAGTTTACTGTAATTCTTCATACCTAAAGGATCCCTGGACAATTCACGTTGGAGGTACACAGATTTTCACAGGCAGAAAGCCAGTGCTATGGCATGTATTTACTCTTTTTTTTTCACGAAGCTGAAATTCTGTAGGCTTTGTCAAAGCTTTGAGGAAAATTAGAAAAATACATTCTTAAATCAGTGAATTAGTCTGACTTGCATAAAACTGTAAAGATTTTCAAATACCTCTCTCTGAAGTTAATGGAGAAAGGAGATTTTCTCTATGGATGTTTCGGTTCATCTAACATTAACTGACCTCAGAGTGGGGACACAGCAAAAATCTCCTTTGTTTAATTAAAGAGTAACCTTACCACAGTTAATGTTAAGTTAATTAAAAAGTAACTTAACCACAGACTAACCTTAACTTTGGTGACTATAACACGAGAGTTCTGAGATCACAAATCAGTGAATATCACAAAATTAGCCATTTCCGCCAAAGTTTGGTTTACTCACCCAGCCAGCTACTCCTAGTGGCTCAGTGTTAGAGAACTTTTCCTTATTGTTATCCTTAGGTGCTTAGAACTGAATATTATCTAGGGGAACCTGTGGTTCTAGGATCAGCTTTCAGGAAAAAAAAAATAAAAATCAAAAGCTGTTCTGTGCTTCTGGAAGAGTTCTGAGGTTCCTCAATTGCAAGACAGAAATTGAAATTCTTTGACAAAAAATGGCTTTGAATCGCTAGGCAGAAAAGGAGTTTTACTGCAGATGCTTTGCTTGGAAAGACTGGAATGATTTTATTTTGTTTAGGCCTTACAGCTAAAGGAGTAACTGATGGAAGAACACACAAACTTAGTTTCTGTTAGTCCATTAGGCTGACAGAGGGGAGGCTCATAAAAGCAGTCTGAAGACTTCTCGGCTGAAGCCCCAAGACAGAAAAATGCAAAATATATTTAAAAAATATCATGATTCGCCTTGCCAAAATAATCAAGGATGTTTAAAGTACTCACTTCTTATTTATGTGTCAAGATTTCTCATCAGAGTATTTAGTTTGAATGCAAGTCTTCTTCCTTTCTGCATTATCCAATGTTTATGTCATCTAGCAAGACTTGGCAGCCCTAAGATAACGTCCCAGAATCCTGTTGTTATGGTGATGTCCTAGACTTCCCAAACTGAAGTAGGTCAGCTTTGTGCGGAAAGGCAGAACATCATGTTTCATTTAGTTCTGTTACGATGATACTGGGGAATAAATACAGCTTTTTTCATGGATTTAGAATACATCATTTTTTTTGCAGAGTATAAAAAATGCAGTCTTTGCCAAGATAAAAACTATGGTACCTTACGGGCTTTTGTAAAGGGCACACTGCAACTTCAGTACCAACTTATGACACTGGGTGGATCTCCAAAGTCATAAGAAGAAGAGAAAAAAATCCTTTAATTGCCCTGGTCTTGGCAAGAGAACAGTGGACTAGGCTCCACCCTGTTTGTTTCTTGCTTGAAGCTTCTTGATTTCTCCACTCTTGATCTGCCTCATGACAGGATGACTTGCTGTAGCATTGTACTGTCTGTGACTGAAAGAATGCAGATAAATTAATTTATCAGGGCAAAGAAGGAGAACAAAATTTTTCCTCCTGATCAGATACTTTTGCTGTCAGAAGCATTGGGAATCTGCAATTTTTTGTCTTAGGACTCGGGCCCATCCTGCTTTTGAATTATTTTTTTTCTGCATCACCTCTACTGAATTTGGACTGACCAGAAGTCTTGAAAGAAGGTAAGGAGGGTTACTGCTTAACTTTGAGCGCGCATGATTATAGCCACCTCTTCTAGGTAAGCGTGCCTTCCTTGCTCTGTGGTTTTGGTTTCACAGGAAATCTTCACATTTCTCATATAATCATCCAGTTTCTAAAGCGAAGAGGTCTTCAGCTTCTTGACACCATTTAAAGTAACATGTGCAGCAGTTTGTCCTGGGGGACAATAAAAATAACATAATAACAATAAAAATAATAAAAAAGCCTAAAATGCTTATTGAAAAAAACAGAAGCTTTTTATTTGAAAGAGTAGTGATACAAAAACTGCGCATTATTAAAAGCATATCTCCAGAAATTCAGCTTGTTGGCAACAGAGAGTTTGCTGCTTTCACCTATATGCAAAATGTCGTTAAATCTCTAGTGCATGTAACAAGTGAGTTATACTCACTTCTTTCCAAATAAATAATATTTATGTGGTTTAACAGTGAACTCTAAACAACTCTAAACTGCAGTGCAACATAAATGTTTTCACATCCAGCCTTGCAAATACGTATTTACAATCTACTGCAAGTCCAAGATTATGCGGTTTTGAACTTACCTATCTTTATAATAATGCTGCAGTATATATAAGAAAAATAATATGCTTTAGAAAGATGTCAGATGCCATTGCTGTCTCTAGAAGGTTTTTAATAGACTTATTAATATGTAGGCTCTTTTCTGTCCTGAGAGCAAGTTAATCCAAGGTTTCTGAAATTTATGAATGTATGGAAGGCTCCATAGTACTACAAACCCAAATTCAGAGACACTCTTCAGACAGGTAATTCCCTCAAGAACTTTCCCCTACAGTTTCTGTCATAGTTACAGAGAGAAACATTGACACATGATTTTATCATTTATTCTATTCTACAGAATCCAGAGACTATGGTTAGGGCTCACTGCATTTTTGACAAACATTTAACGAAGTCTGTGTGGGAAAGCACAGGCAAATCATCTGCTTTTATACTTTCTTTATTGTTTCCCATGTGGCCCTGAACAAGACATTTACCGATATTATTTCCTTCCGTCAAGCCTGCCAAAATGTAATGCTTGTGAAGTTTTTGAACTTCTTATGGCAGTCCTACAGAAACGCAAAACATCCATTCAAAGAGAAATTCAGATCATTTTTGATACTTCATTTTCTGCTTATGCCATGTTTTGATAACCTAAAATTGTGGAATTAAGTTGCTTTGAAATTGATTTAAGAGCAACTTTTACATGCTTTTGCATGCTTTACTAGATTTCAAATGATGAATTATAAATTTAAACTAAAAAAGCTATCAAAACATATAAAAACATATAACTTCAGAAAACTTTTGAAAGATTTTTTCTTTCTGTGCTTCACTTGTTAACCCTGAATTTAGTGTATATACAGTAACTTCTAATTTGCCTCTTATCAACTGTAGCAAATACAAACGAAGACCACTTTAAATAATGAATGAAGTGAGTCAGAGACTACTTTCTTTCTCCTACCAGAACTACCAGGAACACATCAGTATTCATCATATGATTCAACTGAAATGAATGTACTTATCACTGGAAATACAAATTGTAGTCCTTTAATCCCAAATCAGGCCAGACATGCAAATAAAGTAATATATTCTAGCAGGGGCCTTAGTCATCTGCTCTCCTCTGACAACTGTCTTCTCTGTCTACCAGTTTGATAAAGGCTGATTTTGCAGCCCATAGTTGTTCTGACTATTGAGAAATTGAGAATAATTCTTCTTCTGGCTTAGAGGAAATATCTCTACAGGGTAAGGATGATCTATCCCCCAGTCATTTTGTGCTTTACCATATAAAAAATGTCAGTTCTCATGTAGTTTAAGTATGGTGTGGGATTCAATCCCTCCTTTAATAAAACACTAATGCTAACCTCCAGCCTGCTTATAAAATAATAATTAGTGAGAAAATACATCGTTTTGATGGTGTTAACAGGAAATGAGGAAAAGAGGAAAGAAGAAATACTATGGGAGTGGGGAGTGTGTGAGGAAAGACTAAGCGAGCTGGACTGGTTTAGCTTGAGGGGAGAATGTAAAGAGGATGGGGCCAAACCCTTCCTGGTGGTGGCCAGTGACAGGACAAGGGGTAATGGCTATAAATTAAAACACAGGCAGTTCCATCTTCATGTGAGAAAGAACTTCTTTCCTGTGAGGGTAAAAGAGCCCTGGAACAGGCTGTCCAGAGAGGTTGTGGAGTCTCCTTCTCTGGAGATCTTCCAAACCCGCCTGGATGCCACCCTGTGCCCTGTGCTCTGGGTGTCCCTGCTGGAGCAGGAGGGTTGGACTGGATGATCTCTAGAGATCCCTGTTAACCTCAACCATTCCGTGATTCTGCGAAGAGCATCTGCCTTGAGTTTTGGGGACACTATTTAACAGACCACTGCTTCACTTACTTGAGTGGTATCACACACAACCACAGCGTACAACCACAAAGGTGGTTCCTTTGGTTTAGCAGCAGTCCTCCACCCCAGCTCAACGTGTGTCTCTGCTTTGTTGCAAAAGTATCCCAGCCTCGTTGATGTGGAAAGGGTGATTAGAGGACTACATTGACTATAGCTTAGGGCAACTGCAATAATATTGAGAAAAAGGAGTTGAAGAAGGAGATAAGAAGTCATGTTCTCCCTGGAGCCCTGGCAAGTGAAGCTCTAGCACCAGGTAATTGTACTGGCAATTCACACTAAATTCAGTACTTTTTTATTTCAGATGTAAATAAAGGACAGGCATGGCAAGT
This sequence comes from Crypturellus tataupa, assembly GCA_034781795.1. Lineage (NCBI taxonomy): Eukaryota > Metazoa > Chordata > Aves > Tinamiformes > Tinamidae > Crypturellus > Crypturellus tataupa. The sequence continues at coordinate 2,945,963 of JAWLRI010000039.1, forward strand.
CCTAGTTATAAGCTGTTCACACAGAAACTGCATTTTGGTATTTCAGCCACTGTTTAAGGAAAGTTTAGTTTATTCTCCTATTAAGGAGATAATTTCTGAAATGTGAGTTACAGATTTCCCTGTTGTTCTTCACCTTCCAGTGACTTCAGACTTGTCTCCTTTTCAAAACATAACTATAAGAAATAGTTGGACTTGATGGCCTATGTTCTCTACTAGGAAAAAAATGTTTAGGCATTTACTTATTATTATTGGAAACCACTGATGTGTAAAAATATATCATTTTTGATTAATTTGAGGGGAGTAGATGAGATCTCCTAACACCAGTCTGGAATATGGAAAAAAAGAGAACACCGCTTAGATGTTCCTTCAATCATCCCTTAGGACAGCCAGTAGCGATGGCTGGGGTACTCAGTTAAAAATAGCAAACCCAATTTCAATTATTATTCTGTAAAGACTAGTGAGGATCAGTAAACTTTGGTCCTACACATTCCGTATGATTTCCAAGCCATTAAATCATATGGAAGTGAAAGTTTTTTTTTTTCTAAAGCTGACACTTTTCCCTTTTTTATTTTTTTTACCTGAAGCCGCCATTTAAAAATATACATATATAAAGATTCAGCACAACAATGTCATAGCACCCATTTCCCTGTAAAGGATTGCAGCTTATCTCCCCAGGTACCCACTTGCACCTGAAGTCAATAGGAGCTTGGCAAATCTGTAAGAATTGAAGCATAACCCTAATCATCTGGGTAACAACATACACTTTTTTAAGAACATATTCTTTATCTAGATTTGGTTGGGTCATCTCCCCTCCCCCAATATCTGACCACAAATTTTAAACACATGAAAAATCTGTGCATCTGAAATAGTGAGCATTATTTACCAGAAGGCTCTCCTCCCCAGTTCTGCTAAGCACCACAGGGACAAATACGGCATTATTCTTTTGCTGAAATCTTAAGTCTAACAGCCTGATCTATGTAGAGAAATCTAAGTGTATGTGCAGAGTTCCCTCAGCTCTACCCAGTCGGCCTAAACAGATGAAACTGCTGATTTGAGCCACCAGGTATGACAAGTTACACCCACTTGCGTTAAGATAGGAGTGGAAGGACGTATGCTTCCCACAGGCTAAAAATGTATGCATCTCAGTGATTCTGAATTGTTTAAAAGTTATCTAAATCTAAAAGCCAGACACTCCTGTTCCCTCACATAGCTATTAGTCTGTCAACACAGGCTGTGCTCTACATAGCAGGATGATTCAGAAGAGCAAGGCAGTTTTGGAGCCAGTCCTGTGGTTGTTCTTTACCACACATTGGTGTTCATTTGGAAGAGAGATTTTGGGGTCAGGAGTTAATTCCTCTTGGACGACCCCTTGCAAATGCCCTCCCAGTCACAGCATGGACCTAACATGTCAATGGGAGGCTCTCAGGTGGGGGAGAGTTCCCCAACACCTCACGTCATCTGATGCTCCACAGAGAGTCTCTTTTCAGAGGCACAGAAATAGGACTTTTCATGTGAAAGATTTTTACATGTCTGATATGGGCATTCCCCTTCCAGAGAGACCCAGAGAAAACTATGTAAACTATCTTCCTTTCTGAAATTTTCAAACTATCAGTATAGCAGAGATTTGCTCCACCGGACTAGGTTATTTTCCATACAGTGTAAAGTCCCCAGATCAAATATATTGGAAATATGAGAAGCCTACACAGCATCTGCTTTCGAAATAGTGATCCTTTCCTATTTCACTGAGTTACTTGCTAAAGCAGAGAGTAGATTTCCTGGATCATGTGTATATGAAAAGTTATCTGGGAATACAAAACTGTCCCTGGGCATATGATGCCCTAAAAAAAGTCTAGACAACAGAGGAAAAGGGAAAAAGAAGGAGAGGAGCTCTGCCTCCAGAAGTATCCAAGGATCTTCCTCAAAGATTAGTTTCATCTAATGAGAGAGACTGATATAAATAGATCATTTCAATCAACTGTAAGCTTGCAAGCAATAAAAAACCCTCACAAAATCATGGCAAGTTTGGAAACATTCATTATATTTGTTAGGTAGGTGTTTAAAATGAAAGAATAAGAAATCTTTCATTGTTTACAGTTCACAGATCAGGAAACAAGTTAGGGAATAGGACTGAACCAGCAAAGCATTTTATCTTAAACCCCTGGCACTGGTAGCTTTAGAGTCAAGTATTTGCAGAAGTTTGCTGAACTGGAATAATAAAGCTTCTAAATTCTGCTATATTTCTAAGAAGAAAATGAATGCTAAAGAGTTATTTTTAATTAGCATCCATATAGCAAACGTGCAATTATCTTCAGTTTGTCATGCTGCCTTTACTCATCCCACATTCATTTCTTCTATTAAATCACCATATTTATTTTTCCTTCCAGACTCTGTGCTGGTCTTCCTTTGCATCCTATAGATCTCAGTACAAGGTAAGAAAATGCTCTTGATCTAAATACCTAGGCTACTTATATACATATATACCTATTGATTTAAATCAATCATACCTATATGAATTAAATTTGTCAATTTTTTCTTATTTCGAGGATGTATTTGTGTATGAAAATGTAGGTAAAATGATTTCAGATCTGTTTGTCTCAAGGAATACTTACCTTTTTTTAACAAGCTCATTAGCTACATCAGTGTGAATAAGAATGTTTTCTTAAAAATGTTCATTAAATGTTCACTAGAATGTATTAAATATGCATAGTACTCCCCTTATTGATTCAAGACTGTATTTTAAGTATTTGAATTCTAAATTCACAATATTCTAAACATCAAGATAGACTTTTTAAAATATTTTGTGCCCATTAAACATGTTGCCTTTTTTATTACTATTATTGCAGGGCTTAGTAAAAACAAGAAGGAGATACATAGAAAACAGGAATATAAACATAGTATTTGGGCCAATATTAGACACTGCTGTAGGCTCATTCCTTTTGAAAACATAGCTACTTCTTTCGGTTTCTGAATATAGAAAAAAGTTTTCCTTTTGTTCTCATTTGCTAATTTAGTGACATTTAATGTGCACTAAGCAAGTTATCTCTTGACATGGTGTGCAGGAAAGTATGTTTGGTTTATATATTTGAAAACACTGGGGCAGGAAGAAGCCGTGTTTAACAAAAATCTCGAAGCTGAAGGAGTTGAAGTAAAAAGGGTTGAAGTCAATATTCACGCGATAACTGTTATAGTATCCATGATGTGAATCACATTTGAAACATAAAGCAACGTAGAGCAGTATTCTGTTTTACTTTTCCTGCTCACAAAGACTGTAAACAGCAGCAGCTTCTATGGCTTGAAGCCAAGATACAAAGTCTGTGGATAAGCCCATTTAATAGTCATATTAGGGATGTCACTGTAAACCAAAGGAAATGTTTTGTAACACACATATGGGATCTATGAGGGAAGGTGAAGGGTGGAGAGCTCCCCAAACCTCCTCACCTTGGCAGCAGCTGTGTGTTTTTATTAATCATACTCACACAGTTGTGCCCTCCTGTCATTGCCAACCAAGGCTCTATGATTTCTGCAAGAATTTTTGTTCCTCCACCAGAAATCCTAGTATCTTTCAATGTCACAGTTTAGAAAAACATGAAAGTAAGTGATAAAAATATAAAGCAACACTAAAGCTAAGACTCTAATCCAAATAATAAATTTTGGGGAATTCATTACAGCTAAAAAAGCAGTTGTGCAACCAGTACAACTCCAGTACAGGAGATCTTGTCTGGCTTAAAAGTTTGGTTATCTAGCCTTTGGCAGGAGCATCTAAGCTATGTTGTATCAGTGCTATCCTTAAAGGGTGTCCTGTTTGTACAAGATAGCACACCTACTCAGCCTCTGGTATGTAGATTTCAAATCCAGATCTCAGATTGTGATTTAATGAAAATTTTGGAGGTCAGAAGGACAAGCTAATAATCACCTCATCTGCATTAGCATTAACGTTTTTGTGAATTTTCAGAGAAAATTCTAGTGTTTCCAGTTCTTATAATCAACAAATATAGCAGGAAATCAACCTGCCCAACCTTGTCTAAGGCACATGGTCCAATTAATTATTTTTGGCCCAGAGCCCAAAATACTTAGACAAGGGCTTAACTTTATCCTAGGAATGGGCCTGTCATCTTCAGCTAAAACAAAGTATCTGTACATCGCTGTAAATCTCTGCAGAATATGGTCACTAGTTTAGAAAAAAAATAAAAAAGAGAAAAAAAAAAAGTAATGAATGGTAACTGAACTTTTCTTTCACAACAACGCAAAATATATCTATGTTTCTGTTGCAAAAGAATCCAGAAGTTGGATTATGGGATACACCCTATTAGAAACTGCAGATTCTCTGTGAAACATAATAGCGCATGCCTCAAAGATGAATCACATGCCAATATGAGCCAGAAATAGTCTTAAATCATCAGGGAAATTATCATCTCTTGCACAAAGATTATACACTGCAATTATTAAGTACTTTTTAAGTACTTGCATTCCCCAAAGATCACCCAAGCCTACATCAAAATGTGCCACATGTTGGCACACGGAAAACACCTTTTACTTCACTTTTATTCCGCTCACCCGAAATAAAGATAAATAAAGGTAAATAAAGATCCTTTCTTCAGTTCTATGGAAACAAACACACCTGAGGCTGCTTATGCTCATGAAGTTACTCCTCTGTACCAGTGCTTGCAAAATAACACTTCTTTTATTATACACTCCATAGAACAAATGCTGAATGCATATATGTTAGTTCAAAATGATGCTGCGTGACACTTAAATTCTTATTTTGTGGGGAGCTGCCCTAAAATGAAGGGAGGGTTTTGGAAACGTTTTTCTCAGTTTTCTTAGCTTTGCAGACAGAGCCTCCTATGCTGCGGAGTCCTTACAAAATGCTTGTATTTATTGAAAGTCAAGTGTTTTGCAAGACTTTTCTGGCAAGCTCTCAGAAAGGCAACCAGGCAGGTTTGCTCTGTTTTCACCTCAAGTGACTTTTAGGAAACCCTTTACATCCGCCTCCTCCTTACCTTAAAGGACGAGGAGTTTGAAACCCCAACCCATCGCTGCGCTGTATCACTAATTCTCAAACATAGCACCGACCACCACCACCTCACAGCAGAGCCATTGTTTTTATCGTAAAAACAGGCAAATCGGGCACAAATTTAGCACAGTTCTTCCTCGGCCACGCACATTATTTGGGGAGATTTAAGCAGGCTTAGGGTCATGGGAGGAGGGGGGGGGGGGGGGGGGGCGCACAGAAGCCCCGCTGCCCTCGCACCCCCGCGGTGACCGTTGGCGAGAGCGGCGGGGTGGCAGAGACGCAGGCAGGGGACAAAACGGCGGAGGGACCAAACGGCGCCCCAACGGGAAGGGGAAGGGGAAGGGAAAGAGAAACGGGAAGGGGAAGGGGAACGGGAAGGGAGGGCAACGGGGCGGCCGTTGGGGCGGCGGCGCATGCGCAGAGCCATGTCCGTGCGGCGGGATGGGCGCGGGCGGCGGCGCAGGTC
>JAWLRI010000039.1:2951542-2972492 GCA_034781795.1 Crypturellus tataupa
GACTTATAGGGCCGTGATGGCCGCGCCGTATGCGCAGCAGGCCCGGGTCTGGGTAGCTCGGGAGGCGCGGCCGCGTCACTGGCGTGAATAGCGTCATCTTGTCGCGCCGGACGACGGACCGGGCACCGCGGGAACATCATCCTCCATGCCACCTGTCTCCATGGAGGCCTGGGAGTCGCCACCCACCTTGGCGCCTTCGACCCCCGATCACGTGATCCCCGAAGACGCCCCATCCCAGAAGGAGGTCCATGACATCGACCTCAACGCAGAGCGGGATCGACCATCGTCCCTTGCGCCGTCTGCGCCGCCCGCCATCCTGCGCGATGGCGTGGGGGGTGAGGTGTGGGCTGCGTCGCCCCCGCCGCTGTATGGCAGCCGGCATGGGAGGAAGATAGCTGCACCACTGTATAATGATGGTGACAGGAAGGGCTCCCCTGAGGGAACTGTGTTAGTGATTGAGAAAACCGATGGCGCAGGGGCGCATGACAATTATATAACAGACTGGGATCCAGAGCGGCGCTGGGATCCGGAGCAGCGGGGTTTGGAGCGCTGGGATCCAGAGCGGCGCTGGGATCCGGAGCAGCGGGGTTTGGAGCGCTGGGATCCAGAGCAGCGCTGGGATCCGGAGCAGCGGGGTTTGCAGTACTGGGATCCGGAGCGCTGGGCTCCAGAGCGCCGGGATCCGGAGCAGCGCCGGCATCCGGACTAGCGGGATCTGCGGTAGCGGCACTGGGAGCGGCACCGGGATCCGGAGCGACGACGGGATCGGGAATGCCGGTGTCGGGAATGCCGGTGTCGGGAATTCCGGGATCGGGAATTCCAGGATCAGGAATGTCGGTGGCGGGGCCGGGACTCCCGCAGCCCGCGCGGGAGGCGGCCCGGCGCGGAGAATGGGGACGGGGGAGGGCGGCGGCGGCTCCCGGCGGCCGTTGGCGGCTCGGCAGGAGCGGCGTGGCTGATGTTGTGCGCCCTGTGCTCCCTCCCTCGCTCTCTGCCTCTCTCGCAGGTGGTGTCCGCGTCACTGACTGCCCATGTCCTATTACCAGGAGGACTTCTTCAAAGAATACCTCAAAATGATGACGAATATTGTCATCCTGAGCTTGCTCATATGCATTTCCTTGGCCTTCTGGATCGTGTCCATGACGGCGAGCACGTACTACGGTGAGTTCAAAGGGCGCGTGGCGCGGGGAGGGCCGCCGGGCTCCGTGAGGGCCGGCCCGGCTCGGCCCGGCGCTAGCCCAGGGCTGTCCTCCGCAGGCCCGCCGGCCCCGACACGGCTGTGTGCGGGCGGCTGTTTGCCCCGTGAGGCGGCCGCGGCAGGCTGTGGGTTACCGTGTGTTAGCTGTGCGGAGGGAGGGATGGCAGTGCTGCCTCGGTTGCCTTAGCACTGTGGTTCCAGGACCGTCTTTACAGCAGTGCATGAGTGCAGCAGCGCTGCCTTCAGCATCAGTTCAAGCCTGGAAGCATCTGACTGCTTTCCCAGGACAGGTAGATCGGTTCTGAAGGCATCCCCTAGTTTAATGCAGAAAGAGCCCCAGGGTTATTGCGGTTTTGCTCCTGCAAGAGTGCTTAGGGTTGCAGTATGAACATCCCTAGGTGACCTGGTGTCAACTTGGGTCCAGGAGGAGCCAGAATTAATATCCCACCAGTGTGACTGTTGCAGTGTCTGTTGGATGCATCTACCACATGTCCTTCAGTTTTAATGCTCCAAGTTCAAGGATACGACACTAGTTCTGGTACAACACCACACACTTCTTGTCTGGACATTTCTTACTGTCTTGCAGCAAGATGTTGGGCACACACAAAGTATGCAGAAGCGGGTTTGACTACCAGGTTTTGCTAACTTTATTTAGAGCTGTCTGAACCAGATTTAAGTACACTCTCGGTTACCTTTGTGTGTGTCTATTCTATGCTTTCCATAGGTCTAGCTCTGAGTTTTCCCACTATTTAATATATCCTAGTCCATGTTATCTAATATAATAGAGAATTAACCACAGAGTGTTAGTAGGGAGTACTAGTATCAGAAGGATCAGGATAGGGATTGATTAAAAAAGGAGAAGACTTCACACAAATCATCCCTCTTGTAGAGGAGGATTAAGGAAAATCAGGAATGTTTGTCTTGCCATTCTGCATTTGCTTGAGACTGCCTGTGTAAAGACCTTTGCTTGAGAAATGGTATGAAACCAAAGCAGGAACTGATTTAAGGAAATAGGAGAGAGAGATTCAGTAAAGTTAGCCTGCAAAAAATCATGAAACTTCCAGTTCTGGGAACATTAAAGAATCGATAAGAATTCAATTAATGTCTTCTGTCTCTGTCTTAATTAAGATTTAATAGAAAAATAGTACTGAGTCTTAGGTTTTTCTTAGAAGAAATACAGAAAGGTCAATTTAAAACTAGTCTTAAAAAGATGAAAATTTTGTTAACCCAAACAACCAAAAAAAAAGGGTCTTTTTAGTACAGTTTGCATTTAAGTTTATTTCAAAACTTTCCTCGTTCATGCTTAGCAAAACTGGGCTGCAGCGTTGAAGGTTCTTCATGTACGCTCCCAAGTTGTCCTCTTCTTTCCAATTTTTGAGTCAGTCCTTGGCTATAGGACTTCCTTGCATACGTCCAACAGCTCTGTAGGTTCTTCAGCACCTAGAAGTTTGCTCTTGCTAAGTGAATTATGTTTGCAACAACAAAATTATATTTGTGAAATAGATCTGCCCTACTCTGAATGAAGGAGCCTGTACATGTACAGACTTACAAGCTCTTCTGACAAGCATTTTAGTCAAAGACCATTATGTTCAGCAGCTTTCCATCAAGACAAGCTGCTGTGCCTCCATGAAGTCTTTCTTCTGTGAAATTGAGACTTACTTTAATGCTAAACTTGGGATGTCTTATATTTATATGATGGACACTTGATAAATAGCTTCTCATGTGTTTCAATATTTTGTTTCTGTCTTAAAAAGCTGGATAAACTATTAGTCTTTCTTTTTGTAACTTGACAGGAGACGGAGCATCAAAATTGGATCAGTTATATGTATTTTTGTTTATTTATAAAACAATTTCATATAAATTATATGAGAATATATATTTTAACTAGACAATAATAACTCCTTTATTGAGTTAATTGACTGATTTTTATTTCAATATTTTTGAATCTGATAAGAAAACTAACGTGTTTAAGACACTCATGATGTCTTGTCTCCATAAAGATAAGTTGCTATGGGCACTATTGTTTTCATGGAGTGTTGTGGAGAATTTTGAATAAAGAACTTCAGAGTTTTAGATTGATGAGTTTTAATATTTTATAATTAGTAGTGATATAATGATAACTGAGCATGGGATTTTCTTTTCCTGTTCTACAAGTTTTTCTACAAGTTCTTTTGAACTCAAGTCATAATATAGGTAATGATTTAACATAATGGCATAATGACTTGAGTGATGAAACAGAACAAGCAAACTGGAAACTCAAGAAAGCAAAGTATTTTTATGAGGCACTGTAATATTGAGGAGAAAACAGCTTGATTTTTATTTAGATTAGTTTTATTTACAAAAGGACAACATTTGTAATTTTGGAAAGCAGCACTTTTCAAGTTATCCAAATAGTCCTGGCAATTTAAGTAGTCAGATTTAAACCTGACAATAATGAAGAAGGCTTTTAATGCTGAATAACTGTTGTCCCAGCCATGAAACTTTTGGATACCACTTGCTTTAACAGCCTTCTGGAGGATTCCAGACCAAGATGTGCAATTAGTTGCCTGCACTGCTGTCAGTTTGGAAAGAGGTGCATTGTGGTTATCACCTAAGCCAAATCCTCCCAAACTTTGAGAAAAATAGGGGCACAGAACAAGCAGAAGTGCTTGTCGATAACTATAAGCTCACCTGAGGAGAAATCTTTAGGTGGCAGCTGGACTCTTTAACAGCTGTGTTCTTTAAGAAATATGAAATGTATAGAGCAGACTGTTCTTTAGCAAAAATCATTATTCACTACCCTCTAGCTTGAAATAAGCTTAATTCTCAGTTAGTTTTCTATTTTGAGAGTTTCTAGTTCCAGTTGAACATTTCTAGTACTAGCTCCTTTTTCAATAAAGATTGAAGGTTGTTCTAAGAACATCCATTGTAAAGACCAGAGTTGTAGCTCGGCTATTGTGAGCTGTGTAAATTCTCAAGGTCGAGGTGGTGTGCAAGAGCTTGGCTGCCGTGGACAGTGATGATCTGTTGGTGATAAAAGAAGAGATGGTGAGGGGTAGAGCAGAAAATAGCAGGACAAAATGCCACAGCCGTCTATAAAATATTACATGACTGAAGAAATCAGCAGTCTGATATGGTTCAAGCAGAGAATCAGGTGGAAGGAAATTATACCATCCAGGTTACTTAATATAGTCTCCCTCTCTCTCTCTCTTTTTTTTCCTTTCTGCCCCTCCTTCCTCTTTCATTTATTGTCAGTCCAAAATCAATAGATATTCAGTACAGAAGAAAATCTTAGTATTTTGTGATTGTAAATCCCTGTTTTCTCCCCATTATAAGAATCACATGCAGGGAGTTCTGAGCCAGGCAGATTTGGACTTGACTCGTTTTGGTGGTTCTTGCTTTCAACCAGCTATAACGTGTAAACAAAATATTTTGTGTGACAATGAATGACATTGTCATATGACGAGTATTTCTTTTCTAATACTGCAAAAGAGTATCTGAATGTTCTTTCTAGTATTAGTACAAGTACTCGTTAAACAATTTAGCAGAAAAAGCAATAAGAATTCACAAGACTACCATAATATATGTAGTTTTTTGTAAGATTTGACTTAGGAGTACGGTTAAATGCTTTCTCTCCTTCAATTTTTAGTCTGAAGAGTGGTAGGAAAAGTAGAGCTTAGTGAATTAGTGAGATTAGACAGTAATTGATTTAACGAGGCAAGGATGCTCTGATAGACTAGTGATTTTTCACAGTCTTGCGGGACAGGGTCAGTGCATTAAATCATCACCAATACAGAATTACATATGAACTGCAGAACTTGCTGATAGTTTTATTATATGACTAAAGGTATCACTGCAGCTGAACAAAGCACTTAATATATTAGGTATTAGGTAAAATTTCCAAAGTAGCATAGAGAAGGATATAATATTAATATCAAAGTAATAGGAATAAAGTCCACTGTCAGGCAAAGAGAAGCAGCCCTTCTGTTAAAGTGGCCTTAAAATTCAAATTAATAGGATAGATAACAAAGTGACAAAGTTAGGCACATCCTAGCAGTAACTGAGAATATGTGTATACTGTGGAAAGTGATGAAAAAAACCTTCCTGCTCTTGGTAGCCAAGAGCTGTCAAGGTCTACGAATTAATTCTAGTTAACACATCTTGTTATTGTTGTACAGAAGCTGAAAAATGGAAAAAAAAATGAGTAGATAATTGCAAAAATTGAGATATTTCTGAGTTCTATTCATATACACATTTCTCTGCTGAAGGGTAAAAAGGTTTAAAAGAGACTTTCAATGAATACTGGAAGAGATTTGCTTTTTGGATATAAAGGTAATGAAAATGCATATAAGGGTGATCTGTAACCACTATATTTAATTTACTAGGCACTTTGCGACCCATTTCTCCGTGGCGTTGGCTTTTTTCAGTCTTGGTTCCACTAGTAATTGCTACACAGGGTTTTAAGAAGAAGAGTCTTGATCACAGCGGTGCTTTGGGAGGTATGTTTTTTTTCCTGAAATTATTAAACTATGTACTCAATGAACTAAATTAAAATCCTATAAAATGTCTATAATATTCCTTTAAGGCTTTCCAAGCTAGTCCTATATGTCAAAAATACGTAAGCATTCGTATCTTGCATTCATACTTATTTTTCTTAAACCTACTTATGTAGTGGTTAGTTTTTTTCCTGTTGTTTGTGATTCTTTTGTTGCAGGTAAGGTAGAGAGACATGAGATAATAGATACTTTGGACCCCACAGTATCATATGTGTTTTGGGAGAAACTGCCTGATACAGGATTTTTGTTTTGTTTTCACATACCTAGAGATAATGGAGTGAAAGAGGCAGTGGTAGAGAAATACCACAAAACTGAGGCATGTCAGCAACCTATCTTCCTGGTAGGATATCAGTAAAGACAATGAGGTTCTTCTTTTGGATATTTTTTGCTTCTCAAAAGTCATAAGGAAGTTAAACTTTAGAGAAATCATTGTTTCAAGAGAATTTTTCCTTGACCAGATTGCCCTTGTCCTTGAGGTACTGTACAACAAGGTTCATGAGAGCCTGGCTTTGACATGAGGTGCTTGACCTTTGTCTCGCAAAGCTGTGTGAATTGATAGTCAGTGGAAAGAAACAGAAATGCAGATCTTTTCCTCTCATCTTGCAAGTCTTTTCTTTTGTCCAAGAGGCAGTGTTTCCTGATTAGAAACCATCTTTTCTTTTCTGCTACACTTTTACCTCTTAATGTATTTCAGCTCTGTTAGCTCATGCTGGCTTTTAGTTTAAGTGCTGCCAATTTTCTTTCAGTCCTTAAGAACTGTAATATCCTGATGGGCAGTAAGAATTGGACCTCCCTGTCAAAAGTGTGGAGGAGGAAGTAACAAAGAAATATGTGTAGGAGCTTAAGAAAACTGCACCAAAAATGGCAAAAAGAAATGCCAAATGTGAAAATGAAGAACTGAAGGGAAAAACAGCAACTGTTAAGTTATGGGGAGGGGGGTTAACTAGATTAGCTTAAAGAGCCCCTGATGGCTGAAATGATCCCCAAGCTGGAATTAAATTTGCTGATAGAGCTACAGCCACTGCTGTATGTCTGCTTCATGTACAAACAGTCCAATTTTTCAGGCAGGGTATGTACATTTGATTTAGATACACTTCAGCTTTTTCTTGCTGCTCTATATTTTATTTTTGCACAGCATTTCTGATTATTGGCAATACTAGAGAAGGTCTGCAAGAAAGAAACTTAAGCACTAGGTAAAAGTTAAGATTGCTTAAATTGTTAAAAAAAAGATGTCTTTAAAGTTCTTCTAAGGGAATTGAATACTTCAGCAATTCTCTTACTGCATGATTGTCTTGTTGGAGGTTTATCATGGAAATATCATTGCACATATTTAAGAGATTCAGAAGTGTAATTGCTCTGCAAAGTAGCACATCCATGAAGTAACTTTTTTTTTTTTTTTTTTTTTCTTTTGGTAGGGCTGGTGGTTGGATTTGTCCTTACAGTTGCAAATTACAGTTTCTTCACTTCTTTATTTGTATTTTTTGTTACTTCTTCAAAACTTACCAAATGGAAAAAAGATATGAAGAAGAAAATAGATTCAGAGTACAAAGAAGGTAAGCCCTAATATTAATTCCTTTGCAACCTTTGTGGAAAGTAAATGCTTCCTATTTCCCTTTGTTTCAGTGGGTGAGAGGAGATGTCACACTCCCAATAAGGAACATTGTTGTTTCTCTCACCCTATCATATGAATTGTTGATAACTTACTTCTTTGTCCACTCTAGTTGATAAACTGTTAGCTAATTTTTGTTTTAAATGTATGTCTCTCTCAGTTTTAGGTGTTCATATTTTGTTTCTACTTAGTGCAATTGTGTGTGAAGGTGTTTGCTTGAAAATACTATCTTTTCTTTTCCCTTTAGGTGGACAAAGGAATTGGGTGCAAGTCTTCTGTAATGGTGGTGTTGCCACTGAACTGGCCATCTTATATATGATAGAAAATGGCCCAGGTGAAATTGCCATAGACTTTTCCAAAGAGTACACAGCATCGTGGATGTGCTTATCCCTTTTGGGAGCATTGGCATGCTCTGCTGGTGACACGTGGGCTTCAGAGATTGGTAGTGTAATGAGCAAAAGCCAGCCAAGGTTGATAACAACCTGGGAAAAGGTTCCAGTAGGTAAGGAGTTATCCATCTTACCTGTTCATATCTTAATATTATATTAATTTGTTTTGACCTGTGCATCCAACCTGAAGTTCCCTCAAAAAACTCCAAACATCAAAACTACGGGCTTGGACAATTTTTATTAGGAATTAATTCTCCAAAATTGCTTTTATGCAGCTTTGTTTTTACTGTTGTCTCATTTTGATAATACACCAGTTTATAGTATGCTGTGAACTAAAATCCTTCTAAGTGAATTCTGATAATCCTTGGTTTTGGTAAGAAAACAAAGTAAATGTTACAGAAAACTTACTTCTTAACCAAATAATCATTTCTTTTAATATCTTATGAAGGGCAGGTAGGAAAAACTTTCCTCTGTGTAACCTGGTCTCTACAATGGATGGCTGTGTATTTTTTGAGTCTTGCCAGTATAATGATCTGAGTTTGGAATCTTGTGGGACAGGATTTAAAGTGGTGTGCATTCTTTTTTCTTTAAATACTACTCAATTTTCAGTAAGCTTCAAACATTTTTCTTTGGATTTTCTCTTACGTTTAAAAACGTCTTGATAAACTTCTTCTGAGAGATTGTTTTAATAGCATTCATGCTCAGAGCTCTATATGTTGGCAAAATAAAAGTCTGTAAAATGTCTGTTTGTAAATTAACTCGGTTGTCGTTGATTTAGGTACTAATGGAGGAGTTACTTTAGTGGGCTTGTTGTCAAGCTTGCTTGGTGGCACAGTGGTGGGTGCAACCTACTTCCTAACACAGGTCATTTTTGTGAGTGACCTGGATGTATCTGCTCCACAATGGCCAGTGATTGTCTTTGGTTCAGCAGCCGGCCTGCTGGGGTCGCTTGTGGACTCCTACCTGGGAGCAACGATGCAGTACAGTGGTAAGATTACTCTTCTCTCTTCCCTCGCCCCCGTGTAATCCCCAAATAGACTTTAAAGGGCTGGGGAGATGGTTTCTACATTGAAAAAAATACAGAAATAGTAACACAAAGGCCAAAGGAGGCCGAAGTGGAGGACATGATAACAAAAAGATCCAATTGCAGGTGGTGCAGGATATTTGTATCTTCCTTTGACCACACTTTGATTTTTATCTTATGCTACCCTCTCCTGTCCATCTGAAATTATATCCATTTTTTAAATAATCAAGCTAATTGAAATACTTTGTGTTACCTTTCATATCTCTGCTCTGAATCTAGGTTTTGTCTGTATTTGCATTATATATTTATTAAAGAAGTCCCCTGTTTTTCTCTCTCAGGAAAACTTGCTAAACCATAGCAAATGTTAAGAGTTAAACCATGAGGATTTGACACTTGAGTGTCAGTAGGCATTTGCCAAAGCTAGATTTAAATATATGATTTAAAGAGAACAGTAAGACCAGATATTTAGTCCCCAAGCAGATTTGTGTTTGCTGTTTTCCCAAGTTTTCTGTGTTGTGCTTTTGGTTGGTTTTGTAATAAAGTCTCTGGTTGTAATGAATTACCAGTGTTGTGCGTATTAGCAAGTACTCAAATCTATGGAGAAATATAGTGGTGGAATAAAACATGCTCATCTGTTCTGCAGTGTTTCCTCATGCTAGCATTCAGTATGTGCGCCTGCACACACCTGGTTAGCACTTCACTGTAGAGAGAGCTGCCATTAAGGTTTGATGCTTTTATCAGCAAATGGAATAGCCAATTTGGACAAAAAAAACCATTATGCACTGTGTGCATAATGACAGCGAATGAAACACAGTGCTGGAAATGCACTACGTGCATGAGGGAAAATACATGCAGCTGGAAGTATAAAATCAGTGTGTAACTAGACATGTTGAAATCGGCCTTTATTGGGAGCTTGTTTGCTGTCTGATCAAGTAACTTCTATTGTTTAACTTTGAAAATAAATACATCTTTTTGACAGAAATATACATGTTTCCAGTTATTGCTTCTGTTCTGTGCAAAACGTCATATTTTGCTTTCGAGTGGCTCTTGGAAAAGCTTTTATTTCTGATTTTGCTCATGCTTCATGCCTTTTCTTGTGATGGCGCTGTGACAGGAGAGCTGTAAATCTTCAAAAGAAGTAACTTCTAATGTAAAATGTAGCATTTATATCCAGTTATTTGAAGCTGTTAAATTAAAGCATAATTTAGTTAGGTCAGTTAGTGCCTTTTTACAGGGATGTTAATACTGTTATTTTAGGAAGTTGCATGCACTTGTTTACCAAGTTTCTTTTCAGTTTGATTAGCTTTGTAATTCAAAGTATTATCTTTTCTCAGGTTTTGACAAGAATCTTGGCATGGTTGTCAACCACCAAACAAAAGACTCCAGGCACATCTCTGGAAAACCTATATTAGACAACAATGCAGTAAATCTTTTTTCTTCTGTCATCATTGCCTTGGTACTTCCAGGTGTGGCATGAGGCTTCTGGCCAAGAGGTTGAGAAGGCTGCAAGTTTTTCTGCGTGGGATTCGTTGCTGCTTGGCCTTGCTCAAAGCCTCTTTGGAGACCCTGCAAGGAGAGGGCTCTGCAACGTCAGAGCCAAAGGATCTCCTCTTGTAGCCTCTTCAGGCTGGGAGCTTCATGGGGCACTTGCCATCTGGGAAGGCCAGGAAGGGCTTTTGTCAGGAGGCTCTTGCAGCTCTTCGAGTGGGTGTCTATCACTGCGAAGCGAGACAAAGCACTTGATTTATCTCCATGGAGCTCAAGTTGGCTCTCGTATTTTCTACAATCCACACAATGTGAAAGAGCAAGAAACTGGAATTAGAAGCTCAATCTAAAACTACTGGTATGGGGAAATGTTGAGGCTACTGCCCAAGCCTGGCACAAAATACTCTACAGCTTGAGGTTGGCAGTGGTGACATGCATGAAATCAATGAATTCAGGTTTAATCTTTCCCATGACCTCCTGTAGGATGTAAGATTTTGTGAAAAGTATTTTGAAAATTTAAAAAAAGATTAAAAATATTTGAAATATAAGACTAAATTTTAAATAAAAAATGTAACTTTTTTCAGTAAGAAGAATAAATATATTTTTTGTTTTATGCAAATCTTTAAATTCTTTATTTCCAATCTAAAAATATAAGGATTGTTAGCACTGTTGTAATGTGGTACTTATTAAATTATCTAAAACTAAATATAACAGTTCATTAATAATTTTTTTTAGAAATATGAACATTGTTGCTGTATGACTTGGCATATTGTCCAAACTGCTCTCCCTGGGTTCTTTCTCTGTAGTGCAAATTTTTTCTCTTTTGGTTGAGGCGGTTTTTCAGAGGGGACAACCTCTGCAGCTGCTTTGGTTGAGACTGTCTTTATTGTGAATGGGGAGAGTCTCATGTACAAAGCATTTCAAAATGAGAATTCAACTTCTAGTGCTCAGACTGCTGTATTAGAATGGTTCACTTTCACCATTAATTATAGAAGATACAGAAATAACTTAGCACAGACTTTACTGAAAAGCTAATGAATGCCCTCTTCATAACCTCTCACTGAACGCATTCAGAAGGTAGAGCCTGTACAGTTAACTTCCATTTTGAGTGTACTTGATTGAAATCTGTCCTCTATAAAACTGATGTTTAGCCCTGGAATATCTAAACTGTAATATCCAGTTACATATGCAAGATTTCAAACTAGGGTACACTTTCTGAAAAGAATAACTTTGTGGCTGCTGTACTTCAGTGTTAAAGGTGCAAAATTATAAAAGGAAAATATGCACTTTAACTATAAACAAAAGATGCTTTTATGCATTAGCTGGATTTGTGCTGCTTCTAAATAAACACTATTAATCTTTTAAAAGATTTTTATTAATACTGTTTGGATTTCTGGAATTAATACAATGAATTTCTGTAAGATAATTTTTCTTTTGATTAAATGGCTTATATTTTTATATACTTTGGATTCTTGAGACAAAATACGTTTTCAAAGCCTGACGTAGACCTAGTCAGTGTTTTATGAATTGGGTCATACTCTTGAAATAGCTTGCAGTGGTGAGAAGATAGCTGTGGTTTTAGATTCATAGCAGCAGGAAATGCTTTCATCTGTTACTGCATGAATTAATGTGATCTGAAAGAACTGCCACAGGTAGGACCTTCAAAGACCCTTATTCAGAATTTTGTCACATTTTCTTAGCAATGGCAGCAAGGGGCTGCTTTTGGAATTCTCACTCCTAAATCTTCAGTGTTTAGGAAGATCTGAGCCCTCTGATGTGAACAATGTTAACCGCGGGCATATTATTACATTGTGGGGATGTGTATTTCTTACATTCACCTTGTTTCATTTAGTAGCCATTGAATTGTTTTTTTGTTTTTTTGGAGGAAACACAGGGAGAAAGTTAAATGTCCTGTAAAGTGTCTGGCATATGTGTCTTGGAGCAGATACTGGGATCAGAAAGGAGCAGGTGGGAACGGTACCTGCCCCCACGGTGTGTGGAGTAAAGGAAGCAAAACACAAGTGATAGAAACAGGAGGAGCTGCAGTAAAAATGGAAGGAAACTTCTGGAACGGGTTTGCAAGTGCAAAATAGGTCAATGCACCAAGCAAACTTACCTTCATCCCTTAGAAGCACGTCAGTGTTTATATTTTTCAGAGTTTTGGGTATATTTAGTTTGAGACATCTGTCACTAATTTTCTTTTCATTCTGAAGCTGCACTAACGTTTCTATAGCATTAAGAGGACATACGTGTGTATATATATAGAGAGAGATTTTTTTTTAACTGAACAGTTAAAATTACAAAGCATTGAACCTCATTCTTACTGTGATTTTTAGACGTTATGCAAGTTTAATTAAAAGTGGGTTTAACTACAGTTACGACACAGTTTTTGCTTAATAAATAATATATACTGCAGTCTCTTTGTGCATGAGAAATTTTTAGCCAGATTTAGCTTATGCTTGGTGTATTGATCATGAGTATTTAAAGATACCGGTATGACAACCACTAGTAGTAATTCTTTTTATTTTTCTGTTTTGACTGGCATTTAAAAATCTGCCCTTTTTGACAATAAAGGATTGAAATGCCTTAAAAACTATTGACAATTTTCAGAAGCGATTGGGAGCTGGCTAAACGCGCCAGTAGACTAATACTCCATTAAAACCTCTTGGGATATCACAGTAAGGGGCACTTGTTTTCCCTCTGGTTTCCTGACAGTGTTTTGAACTGCACCCAGCCTTTTCTAAACTTAATTATCTGGTGTGTTGCATTGCAGCAAGTACCCTTCCTTGAGCCGGAGTTAATGTCCTTTGCAGAGGGTTTATTCCCCCCACTCTCTGCTCCTGGCCAGTGCTGTCAGGCGGTTGGTTGCTCCAAGGCAGGACCAGCTTGTGGGGGCTCCTCTGCTGCGGGGTCAGACCTGGGTAACAGCTTCTCCCTTGGAAGGGTGGTGTCACTGTGAGCGTTGTGCAGCTCTCCGGAGGCTGCAGCCCGTGTAAGGGGAGATGCATGAATCTGCTTGTGCTCTGTGGATCCCTGCCCAGCTCCCGGGCTTGGAGCCGCCTTCCCTGCCTTTTAGTGTGCGTCCCAAGTGAAGGTGACGTTTGGGAGTGCTGAAATGAAGCAAATGACTGCTCGCGCTGAAGTACTCCCGTGTCTGCTGAGCTCGGGGCTAAAGCAAACGACAACAGAGAGCAGCTCCCACCCGCCATGGAGCAGCAGGTGAGTGATCCGCTTGTCCCGGCAGCCAGGACGAGATGGCAAACACAAGGCAGAGGCATAAGGAAGTAGAGGAGCGAGGCTGTGAGCATTTCCACGAAACTGGTGCTACGCAGTCATAAGGCCACGTCCTCGTTACCTTGAAAATGTCTTTGATGGACCCTCTGTGGCAGAGCTTCTAGCCTGGATCCTTTGTGCTGCTCTTGGAGCGCAGGGGCCAGCTCCCTTCCTCAGCCCTGAAGCTGCCTGGGGAGGGAAAATGGGATCAGCTGCGATGCAGGAAAGGGGTTTGGAGCAGGGCTGGCGGGCAGCTGCCTGCAGAGCCGCCTCTGCCACCTCACGTGACTTGTTCGCCTCCTTCCTAATGCAGCTCTTCTTCGCAAACACATAAACCTCATGTAACGTAAGAGGAAACACTGCACTGCCAACACCATCCAAACGGGGCTCCCAGTGTCAAACAGGCACCTTCAGCAGGGCTGGTAGCAACGTTAAAGAAATGTAAAGGCATCCTGCTCTTAGAGAGTGTGTCGGGGGATGGAAATAAAGCAGTCGCGGAAGTGCTTTGGGTCTCATTTCGCAATATTCCCCAGCAACTCTTCAGTAACTGTGTTTTGTAAGGACTTGGCAAGGAAGCGAGGAGGGTAAAAGGGCACCTTTTGGCTTCTCGCTGGGCTCTCGCCTCAATTACTTGTGCAGTTCGGCCCAGCACAAGGAAGGTGGTGACTTTGTCGCCACGATTTTTTTGGTACTTGTTGTACTGATTCTGCACTGTTGCATTTGCCAACTCCCTAAGCCCTGAATTCGTTCCACCGATGGAAACTGCTGTTGTGAAATGCTCTCCCAAGGCCGTGGCCCTTTGTCTGCTCTTCTGCGTCCCCCGTATTGCTGTGGCATCCTAGCCTGCCTTAGAGCACTCAGTGCCTTTGGCTTTGCTGCTCCCGCTATCATCTTGCCGTATCGAGCGTTTCATCCTAATACGCTTTAAAAGCTCTAGAGTTGCTCTGGCTCCTGGTAGGCGCAGTAAGAAAAACAGGAGATGGGCGTCAGAGCCAACATTGCCATGAAATGTGTCTGCCCCCAAGGCCTCGTGGTTACGCTGTGTAAGTTGTGCCCTCACCGCCGCAACAAGATGAAGAACTTGCCCAGAGCTATGAGCACAGGGCAAAATGGGAGTGTGTTTTGTTTTATTGTGCTTTAAAGTTTGAAGTTAAACAAAAATGCCCTCATATTGGGTTGCTTGTAGATTTCTGAAAAATGTAAAACAGTTATATAGATTTTGTTTGCACTGGATTAGCAAGTATTGTATTTGCACTGGAGACACTGTATTTCACTTGGATTCAGTCATAACCTGAAATAACAGTGTAATCTGAATTTCTAATAATCTAGATTTCAAGCTAAATTTATTTTTATCTTCTCTAGCAAATCCCAGCTTTTTACCATATGTTTGGAGTTTTTTTTCTACAGCAGAGAGCTGGTGGCCATCTCTCTTCGCTCGCATACCTTTTCATGTGTGGAACGGTCTTCATTCTTAAGGGATAACGAAATAAAATCTTAAGAAGAGATCAAGGAGTGAACCTGTGGACAGATTTGCAGATGCAGAGGGACCTGCCTGGACCTGTTCTTCCCGCAGACATTCTTGCATTGGAGAGCACAGGACTGACCAGTCTGATTACAGCGAGTCCCGCGTTTGTTGACTTGTGCTCTTAAATCCTCCTCATACAAACCTCTGCCACCCACTGCAGTGACTTTTACCACAGGAAATTTCTTCTTTTTGTTCCCAAAATTTCAACATTTTCTTAGGTAAATGATTATATTTCACTCTCTCAGACACGAGTCATGCTATATCTAAGATTTCCCCTACTCTGTAATAAAGCAGGGTTGTTACTCTCCTGTTTTTCCCAAGATTTTTGAAAACACTCTTTCTATTGAGAAAAGTAAAACTTCCATATGCTCTCTCAATACTTATACTAAGAATTAAACAAAACCATTATCTGACATTTAAGAAAATCTGGTGCTAAAAAAACATTTTAAATGGCCATACTGAACAGGAGAAGTAGATTAACGCAAGAGGTTGTGTCATGTTAAAGACTTCAAATGAAGGTATCACTTAATAGCACCCTGAATTGCAGTAGGCGCTTGGTAACATTGATGCCCTGAAGAGTCAAAGATATCAACAGTTCAGTTATATTTAATTAATGTTCACATATAGCAGCAGTTAAGTATTTCTGGATTTAACAGGCACGTAAAAAAAGTGCTTTTTGACTTCTCTAATTAATTGAGCTAAAATTGCTGAAACTTCCTGTTAATTCTATGATATCACTTTAATTTTCTTAAATGATGCCTGTATGCATGTGCAGATCTGCTTTGGTTTTTCAATTAGAAGGTGAGAGAAAAAGGAGTAGGATAGTAATGAATATCAATCCCTCTGTACCGATGTCTACACAGAATTTACAAATCCAAAAATACCACTCCTCCCGCATGCTATTTTGGGTTGCTATCACTTGTCCTTGACAATTGAAACAACAAAGGGAATTTTTACCCTCTTAAATGTCTGCAGCATGAGAAATGTATTCCTTCCTGTTTACTTTCTCCCGTTAGCTGAGGAATTTGGGCCTCTTGGTCCCCTGCTCCCTTTATCTCGTTGTGTTTTAGTGCCGCAGCTCCCAGCCTGGGCCCCGCAGCTCCTCTTTACTGCTGCTGAACGTGGATGAGGGGAACGGCTGCAGGGGCTCCGCTCGGCAGCAGCACGTACGCAGCTAGTGGCTGCACTTCTGTCCATGCTGCAAGTGTGACATATTCTGCTATTATTTTTCCTTCGTTAGTGGGCAGTTATTTTAAAATACTATCTGATGTTCTCTGAGGCTTGCAATCTCTCCTTTCCCATGTGGAAGGTGGTCCAGAAGAGAAAAGGGAAGTGTAAAGCAATAAAGGCTGATTACTAGGGGTGAGAGTTACGGGACGCCGAGCTCCACGGATGCGCTACGATACTGAGGAGTGCTGGGATACCCTCTCCTGGATGGAAGTTTAGTGCAGAGAGATTCCTTGAGGCAACCCTAAGGAATCGGGTCCTGTGTGAGACAACACGAGCACACAGCAGGCACACGGCAGCACCAGCGTTATTTTACTCTCAGCTAGGAAAGTTGCCACAAACAGAAAAGCCTATTGGCTTTGCCAAGCCGCCAGCACTTACCCTTTCCTTATTTGCTTAATATTATTTGCTTCATAATAACTCTGCAAAGCCTTCTTATAACAATGGCAGCACCTTATTTCTGCTATGCTAAAGCAGCCTTATTGAGTGTCACCGGTTGATTAGAAGTTTCCATCAGAGTGAACATCCTACACTTTGTTTTCACCAGGAGATTTGTGCAAATCTGTGCTCAGTTGATTGATAACACTGCAGCGGTTCTGCCAGAGTCAATAACCAGATATCCTAGCAGGGCTGTAGCTCATCTGTGCTTGATCCCACTGAGTGCATAGCAGTTAGATTCAATCCTGTAAAATACTCAAGCACAGTATTTATATTATTGCTGTCAGGTCAGGTCATCTCTACCTCAGCACAAGTTCTTTATGTGAGACAGGTATTTACAATAAGACTAGAAATGTACCTGAACAAGCAGTGACTCTCAGAACAGTGTGCCTACTATTTGTGTGCAAATACTCTTAGATATTGCTGCATGTCTGCTACTTAGGCACTGGCCAGACTCCGCAGTGAGAGGATGAGAGGCACAAACAGGCACAAACTGAAACACAGGAAGCTCCAGCTGAACATAAGGAAAAACTTCTTTACTGTGAGAGTGACTGGGGGCTAAAACAGGCTGCCCGGAGGATTGATGTGTATATCTCCATCCTCAGATATATTCAAAAACAAAAAATAAAAAAAAAAAAAAAAATGGGAGGGAGGGTGGAGAATAGGACTAGCCCCCCTTCAGTGTGGCTACCGATCAGACAAGAGGAAACGGCCACAAACAGAAGCATCAAAAGTTCCACAGGAACTTAAGGAAAAAAATTCTTTCCTGTGGGGATGACAGAGCCCTGGCACAGGCTGCCCAGAGAGGCTGTGGAGTCTCCCTCTCTGGAGATCTTCCAAACCTACCTGGATGCCACCCTGTGCCACGGGCTCTGGATGACCCTGCGTGTGGGAGGGACGGACCAGATGATCTCCAAAAGTCCCTTCCAACCTTAATGATTCTGTGATTCTGATTCTATTCTCATATGCAATTTTATCTTGTATAAATTACATATTGGGAATAGGCAGACACTGAAAGAATGGTGTAACAATCTTGCTGTGCAGATGTGAGGGCCTAGGTAGACATCATTCAGGATCGAGAGATCATGGACGGTTCCTGATATTCTCATTTCTCAATACTGAAAATACCTGGCAATTTATAATGAAGTATCTGGTATTAATGACATACATGTATTGGTGCAATGAAAGATCCCACAGGGTTTAGTGAAAAGAGCAAATGTTACTGCTATATTCTGGTTGAATTACATGAATTACATTCTGGCTACACACTTTCTCCTTAGTAAGTGTTCTGCTAGGTTATAAGTTCACAGAGCTCTTCATTTCTTTCTCCTCAACTTTTCTGCACTGTAGGTTATCCTGTAGGTTCCTTTCCCTGTGGTTCTGTGATGTCCGATCATTTTATCCACCAGTGGAATCCCTCTAGCCTGTACAGAAGCAAACATCAAAGCTGCCAGCCAGACAGGGAATCTTTAATGGAAAGGACCTAAGAATCCGTCTTTCTCTTTTCAGCATTAACCTTTGGACAGTAGTAAGCGTCACCTATGCAAAATAAAGACTTTCTCCTGAAAAGTTCTGTGAAGCTTTTTCTGTTTCCTTTATTTTATTGCTCTCCCAAACCCATAAACCTTCCAGTTCTGCAGAACCCCCTTTTCACAGCTTTGGTTGCTGCTCCGCTCGGGCTCTCCCCGGCAGTTGCCTCCGCGCTGCTGCTCCCCCAGGCTCACGCGCTGCCCGTGCAGACACTCAGCCTTGACGCTGGGAAGGTCCCTCCTGCCTTTGGACAGGGGAGGGCAAGGGATCGTATGGCTCCCTTGCGGCATCGGAGAGAGCTCGTCGTTTTGTTGACGTACACAAGCGGTTGTTTTACGTTTCCCCGTGGAAACAGTTGATTCAGACAAGCAGTTAATTTCAGCCTTCACCTTTTAAACAAGCTGTTTATCCTGACTGATGGTTTTCCTCCTGTCTGCCATTATGAAGCTAATGGACTGTGGGAAAGAAGCAGAGCCCAAGGAACTGCTGACATTGACCTGGAGAATTCAGAAATATCGTTCGGTGGTAAAAGAAGGGGAAAACTACTAATCACTTACAACCTCAGGCCTTTGATTTTTCTAGAACATCTCTAGTGAAATAGGGTCCTTCTCTAACTCCTGATTGTTTTCTTTTAACACTAGAGAGGCCTGTCCTGTGGGAAAATGAAGTGTGGACCCACCAAGATGGAGCCTGAAGCTTGGCTTATTTTCTGTAATTCCCATGACTGGGCTATGTAAAAGAGCTCTGTTTTCCTTCTTTGCGCTCCTGGATCTCTTATTGTCTCTTAGGTAAATTCATGGGGACACATCAACTTTTCTAGCAACATAATTGTGCATCAGCTCAGGGCAGAAGTCTCAGGATCTCTGCTGGAAACTGGTCGTTGTTAAATGTCTTGCAGGAAGGGCCAACATGAAGCGAATTGGCCTGGACAGTTAGGAGACATAGCTACTAACATAGCTGAAGTCCCTGAAACTTCAGAGCGCCTGTCGTTACACTGCTCTGCAGTTGTCCTCATCTTGGCAAGGACAAGGTAAATGAGAAAGTTCCTCCATTTATACTAACTCCGCCAGAATGACAGCCATCCCCGGACTGAATTACTCAACAACAGACCCATTTAATCAATAAAGGTTGGTATAACCAGTTCTTTCCTTTGCTTACTCTGGAAGCATTAGCACTCCATCGGAGTCTCTACATCAGGTGATGGAAAGTTGGGTTCTGTGAATTCTCCTCCTGCTATCTCTTTCCTGTCACTACCATTTCAGCCCTCTCTCTGCCATTGTCACCATGCCCCCAAAAAGCAGAACTATTGAGAGCAGAATGAGTCCTAAAGAGTTTGGACTAAACCCGAGGAGTAAAAAAAAAATGTGTTTGTAGGTGCGGGCTCCCAAATGCCGGACACACTGGGTGCCACAGAGCAATCAGAGCTCTTTTAAATCCCATCTTGCCTCAACTCTCTCCTGTCACATAACTTTATTTTCAGATACGTGCTATGTCATTATGTTTTTACTCTTCGACGTGCCTCCCACAGTCTTGCAAAATACAGCATTTGTCTACTATGTGCAGGTGAGCTTTTGACTGTTGCTGCTGCTGCTCAATTAGAGCGTGTGTTTTCCTCTCATTGAATGAAGACAGAGGGGATCATTATTAAAGAATAGGCAGGAAGACAAAGGTGAAAGAAAGGGAAATAAAAACTGGCAGTGTGGAAAGAAGTAATAATTTTCCAGAAATTGGTTTTTTTTTCTAGGATAATTTTTTTTTTCACAGAAAACATCATTTATGATGTATTTCAGAAAAAAAAAAATTAATCCTAAAATATTTCCACTAGAAAATAATAAGGCTTCAGTTCAAAAGTGCTGGAGAACGTGCTGAACTTGAACTCATATGTTGTGCGTACTTGGGTTAGCTGAAATTCCCCGTAGAAAAACCCTGTGGTTTTCCTCTCTGCAGAGGAAACGGTGCATGCGGTATCTCACGTTACAGAGGTCAACAGACCCAGGTAGCAAAGAGGCAGGATATAAAATAACTAAGTGCCACCCTGTGCCACGTGCTCTAAGTGTTCCTGCTGGAGCAGGGCGGGCTCCAGCCCCTGGACTGGATGGATGATCATCTGGTCCCCTGGAAGGACTAGATGATCTCTAGAGGCCCCTTCCAACCTCAGCCATTCTGTGAGTCTGTGATTCTGTGTAAACGCGCACCGCAACCTGAGAAGGAAAACAGTATTCTGCAGGTTTCTTGGAGGAGCAGGACGGAAAAAAAGAATTGCAATAACAGTTGCAACAAGGCAACCTGAAGCCTTACAATAGAACTTGTTGCTCACACAGGTAAGTGTGTTCATTAGCTATAAAACACTCTCATAAGCCCTTGTTTGAACAGGCAGGCATACTTCAGGTGAACAACAGAAAAAGTTGACTAGCTTGACTACAAACTATCAAGGAAAAGTAGCAAGCACAGTAGCCCTGGCTTCTGTGAATTGCCAGGTGAAGCTTTTAAATGGTTCTGTTCAGAGAGCAAAGTTTATTCTATGAAACAGTTCACAATTTTAATGTGATCCTTGTGGGAATTTTCACCCTGTAAAAACAGTGCATAGTTCAGAACGGATACATACGTTCCCCCTTCCCCCAGCTTGCAACAAAACTCTCTTAGAATCATAGAATCACAGAATGTCTAAGGTTGGAAGGGACCTCTAGAGGTCATCTAGTC
The DNA here is from genome assembly GCA_034781795.1 of Crypturellus tataupa. NCBI lineage: Eukaryota > Metazoa > Chordata > Aves > Tinamiformes > Tinamidae > Crypturellus > Crypturellus tataupa. The sequence goes on from JAWLRI010000039.1 coordinate 2,972,476, forward strand.
CAACCCCCCTGCACACG
>JAWLRI010000039.1:2972592-2982838 GCA_034781795.1 Crypturellus tataupa
GGGCTGCCCTTGGTAAACACAGAAGCGAAGAAGGCATTCAGCAACTCTGCTTTTTCTGTGTTGTTCGTAACCAGGGTTGCTTTCCTGCCCTCAGTACCCACTGAATGGAGCAAACTGGGCCCCCACCAAGCCTGGCAAGCTGTGGAAAAGAAAAGCAGCTCAGTCATCCCGCCTGCTCCTCAGTGCAGGGGGGCTTCTTTCATCAACGCAAGCAGGAAAAAAAGTGCTTTTACTTCATTTGCAATAGACCTACAATGCCCTCATTGGTAGTAAACAAATAAATAAATAAATGCAAGAGTTATGAACATGTACAGTTTTTGTCCCACCTTTGAGAAAAAAAATGAATTAGAGCTTTGAGATAGCTTTCAAAATGCTGTTTTACCAAAACACTGGCTAGAAATAGACCATTGAAACATTGCAGAGGACCCAGGATTTTAAGTTCGAAATGCTAGATGTCTCAAGAAATTATCTGTCAAAAAAGGCCAGCCAAACGCAGAAACAGGTGAGTTAACAAAAGAACCCATCAGGAGGGCTAGCAAGTTGAGGATGAAGACAAGTCCACTATGCTTTATAACCTTCAGCACTATCTGAAGCTTCAGCAACATTTCTTCCTTGTAAAATCTTGGGAAAAAAAAAAAAGAAGGTTAATGTCAGGTTTCAACTTCTAGTTAGGCAACAAGTTTTCATGTTTTTATTTGTAGCAAGTACTGTTTATTAAACATTACCAAGCTCTGAACCCTGTACTAATGACATCTAACGGAATTAATAAGGAACAAATGTATTAACCAAGGATGCCATCATATTTTGAATAGAAGTGCTTATAAAGATGCCTTGGAAAAATGCATTTTCCGCAGACTTGTTTTTTTATTCCTGCATTTCAGCTGTTCTAGTTGGCAAGAGCTGCTTTTTGACAGAAATATGTTAATAAATCTGTTGTTTGTTCTATTTTTAGTGAATACAGCAATATGTCTTCTAGCCATCAATGTCTCCACAAGGGGAAAAACCACAAAAATACCACAAAGAATCCTAATCATAGATTAAATAAACCTAGTTCACAGGAAACCTGCTGTTAACAGTCCTACCAGTCGCTTTTTCTGGAGAGCGTGTAACTCATGTCTTACATAAGCTGTTTTACTCCTCCATACAGATTCAGGTAAAGCTTCAGATGACAGAAACTTGAGGGTCATGCCACTTGGATAAAAGATAAGCTCCTTGTTCCCCTTCATCTACAGCAAAAGTAGCACAGCCCATCTGGCCAAGCAAGCCTGGATGATGTTAAGGGCCTTACCGAAAGAGTCGCTAGGTTTTGGGGGCTGTATCCTTCATAATCTCATCATTTACTCCAGCTAACCCCTCTGTCAGTGTCCTCCAGGTCTGGTTTCCACAGCTGTGTCCCAAGGTTATCCCGTCGGCTGCTGCACAGCCCCAGCTGCCGGCCCTGCAGCCACCCTGATCCACACGGGACGATGCCTCTCAATTCAGCCTATGATTTCTAGTGCCACAGATCCCCATGGCATATTTCCTTGTATGCTCACTAAGCCTCACTGTATATTTCTTTGCCATCCAAACAGAGCGTGTCAAATTATGCTTTAGAGGTTTAGGAATTATGCTTTGTAGGTTCATAAAAAGATTCAGAAGAAGACTTTGGAGCAAGGGGAGGAGAAGTACATGATTAGACAGTACAGCAAGGAAGCTTTCAGCTATTTAATGTCACAAAGAGTAATGAATAGATTTGATGGCACCTGCCTTGTCGGCATCTCCTTCTTCATGTGGAACGAGTCAAATATGAACCAGCTGATCTACAAGTGGGGCGGATTTGAGCACTAAGGACATGACTACAGGGCTGAGTACACGTTTCTTCTGACATGTGCTCTGGCACAGAGGGAATAACTTGAACGTGTGAACCTGCCTAAAAGCATGGTTGCTGCTGCCAGCAAAGCTGCCCTGTACCTGGGGATCTGTGAGGAAAATACAAAATTTTGTCTTTGACAAAAACTGCCCTCTTACCTATTTGCTTCTTCTATAAAACTGTTACTTATTATTGTGATTCAGAAGGCTATTAATTTAAAGGAACAAAGTATTTTATGAAGAAAAAAGATTTTTTTTCTACCTTTGTGATCAGAAGAAACTGTCATCTCAAACTTACATATAAATTTATCTACAGACTACTTGTCTTAATGGTACAGTATTATTAACTTTATCTTCAGGCTAGGGAGGTCAAAAAGGATCATACAATGAGAGGCAAGGGCTCTGTCTGGGGCTTAATCCCCTCAGCCCTTTCTGGTAAAATTCCCATTAGTCCACAGAATTGACAAGGTCTTAATCCTGAAATAAATCTCAAACTGAGCAGAAAAGAGGAAAAAAAAAACACCTAAAACTTTCATGTTTTGTCCTTTGTCCTTGGAAAGCAGCCCAAAACAATCTGAGCTGAGGTCCAGGGTCTCAGGGAGGGATTGAGAGATGTTTTGTTAGGGTGAAATTAAGGCTATTACCATACAGTTAAAATAAAACAATAAACCCAAACAGGAACACGGACTACATCAGTGCTGTGTGTCTCATATCATTTATCTGTGCTTTCATCTTCATAGTGAGTAACGGACTTGCTATGAGTATTTTATGTCTTCAGTACTAAGAACTGCTCTCTCTGCTTCCAAATCTGTTCTCTCTATGGCTTCAGTTTCAGGCCTGAATAATGTGTAAAATCTCTCCCTCCGGATGCAGAGGCAGCACAGGAATCCACACAGGCAGATCCTGCGAAGCACATCTTCCCCACAGGGACATGGTCCCTGACAGCTGGAGGTGCAAACTTGCCGCCACCGATGCTGTTTACCCCTACATATAATATATGGGTATATTATATAATATATACAATCTCCAAGGTGACTGCCACGTGAAGTGCTATTTATTCTCACATAGGTGACTGTAATTGCCTTAATCTTACCCGAATCTCAAGTTCTATATATGCAACATACAAACACACACATATAGTAACCTGTAATATACACAAATGCAATATATATGCACATAATAAACTGTACCTACTATCCAGAGGATATTTAACTCACTACTTACATGCTGCCTCCTTGGAGTTACAACGGAACAGCAAATTTGTATTGTGCTTATACTCACAGGTATGTGGATGGTTATCCAGAAATACACCACTCCTGTTGGCTCTGTGTGGTGCCTGTTACCACAAGAATATAAAATATGTAACTCTACCTGGCCAGCCTGGAGCTCAGTGAGAACACTCATGGCAAGTACCAACTTAACACAAGAGGTTTTCTGTCTCTTAGAGAGCTGAAAGGACACATGTAACAGCAACCTAGCTCCTCATACTGCCCTGAAGCATCAGCTCCTTCAGACTCAGGGAGAAGTCATTCTTACTCATTTTCCTAGCCAGAAAATTAGACCATTAGACCATTTCTGTCTCTACATTTCTCAAACCTGAGGTTTTACCTTTTAAAAGAAAATATTAAATTGCTCAAAACAGATTATCATTTTTAATGGATGGAGACTTCTGACAGGATAAGTCACTGTCCTTGAGGAAATATATTTTTTTTTCAGTTGTGTCCATGTGACTCTGTTGAAACTGGGTTAGTTAGTTTAATAAAAAGAAGCACTAGAAACATCAGGAATTACATATTTTTTTTTTTAAACATGATGATGAGAAGGAAAGAGTTGACCTATTCCATTTTATTTGCCACTGGTAAAATAGTGTAGGTAGAAACCAAAGCACTTTTTAAAGAATTTATAAAATATTCCTGCTGTCCTGTACCTTTTATAAAATAATTCAAAATGCAGGACTGAATAGGACTGCTGCTTTAGCACGTATTTGTAGATGCTTATTGTTTACAAGTTCATTGACAGTATCTGTATTAAAAGTCCCTTTAAGGAACATCACAAAAGAAAAGATCTATAAAATTAAATGTATTTCACTCAGACTACAAAAACAGTTTTTATATTAGTGGCAGTGATTGAACATTATTATTAAATATAGACAATTTCCTATCTGTTTTTTTTTTCTTGTTTTGAAGGTTGCCTTAGGATAAAGTGCTTGAATTTAAACCAGATAATATAGTTTTAGAAAACCTCCACTAATTTCTGTAAATTGTATGCTAAATTTCTTTCTCAAAGCTTTAGAAATCTTAGATCAATGCATGATATTTTGGTAAGATGTGATCCTTACTTGTGTCATTAATAATTCTGAACATCTTCATTTAAGCAATAAATATGATGAGTACAGTATTGAAAAAAATAATTTAGTAAGTTTCACAGTTGGCAGAGAAGGTCAGTCTGTTGTAAATCAGGCTTGGTGACTGTCTGTCTGAAATATAACCTCTATCTTGCAAAGTCAGTCATCCCAGTAAGTTCCTTGTCAACCTTCATGCAAAGCTGTCAGGCGATGAGGCATCACCTGATTCACTTGGTAGCTGGTGCTGGTGTAAAAATGTATGTCTCATTTCGCAGAGACTATGCATGGTGTGGGAAAATTGCTTGAGAGAGGGGAAAAAGAGGAAAACTAGGGCTTAACAAGTTATGGCATCACAGAGGCTTGCTCGGGGTGAGACACAGTCGCCACTTCTGGGATGGTTGGTGTGTACGGAATTTACTTCTCCACGATACCTTTGGAAATACAATCTGCCTCCTAGCACATACTAATAAGAGTAAATGAAGAGCGGAGCAGAATGGAGACACCTTGGCCGAACTTTGTGGGATTCCCTGTGGAGGAGGTAGCCTGATGGTGCCATGCAGATGAGGAGTGAATGGAGGGAGGAGTGAAGACACCGCGGCCAAACTCTGTGGTACTCCTGTGGAGGTGGCACCTGGTCGTACCACAGAGCTGATAAGCCACATCCTAGTGTGATGTCTGGTGTTGGGCCAACTATGGTGGCAGATCACTCCCTTTGGATGGACTTTGCTCAAACTTCTCATTCTAACCTCGTTATAACACCAATACATAACCCTATCCTAGAAGTTACCCACCTCAAAGGAACGACCACTCCTCACTGAGTGTGCTCTATAGATCTTCGATTGACTCGAGAGGCTTCTAAACCAATCAACAACAAAAGTAACTGACTGGAATCACTCAAGCTCCATCTAAATGTAAAAAAAAAATAATATGAAAGGCGAATTAAGAAGGAAGAAGTTGGAGGGAAAGCTCCATGATAACTTCTGAGATTGGTTGATGGGCTGAACTCCTTTCCGCCCTTCGGGTCAGGATGCCACCTGAGGAGACTCCTCGAGCCAGAGAGCCCTCTCCCATCTTCTGGGAGTAAGGGATGATTGTGCATTTGTACATCAGAGTCAGCTCAAAACCCCACACTGTAGTAGAGAATTTTCTGTACTGACATCCGAGATCTGCTTTGTAAATGTTGTATTTGAATGAATCATGTTGTTCGTGAACACGACAACTTGTTTGGAAGGCGGTCAGACCTACAGTCGACAGACTGAATCCGGAACTGCCAGAATTGGGCCTGCAGCTACCACAGTATTTGACATACTTATTAAGAGATATGTCCAACCACCCCCCAGTCCCTCCAACCTCTGAGGATCGGCTGGAGCGCAAGGGGATTCATCTCTTTCCAAATTTGCAGCCCCTTCAAATCGTCACGCAGACAGAAGATGAGCCAAGTGCAAGTACAAGCCTACACACAGTAAGCAATGCCAGACAACCAGTATGTGAACTGTTTGTTTGCTCATGGTTTGGATGAGGATACGTACTTCCTTTAGAAAGGTTTCCCTGACCTGGTTATGCCAAGAGAAACACATTCCTCTCCCCACCTGTGCAATCACCACTGTTTAATCACGCTAGAGGAGCACTGAAACAACTGTGATTTGGGATGTCCCTGAAGCATCCACACTTTCTTTCTATGTTCCGACACCCTGCATAGCATCCGCTAGGTTACTCACTAGCTGTTCATCCAGTAAGTACAAAGTTTCTGGATCACCTGCAGTCAGCATACTGCAAAGTCTCGTCCCCGATCATCTTGCCACACCAGTCTCCATGAGTATGAAGGAACCTATGGTCTGACCAACGTCCTCATTTTTTTCTGCAACAAGCTATTCTGGCAAAGAGTTCCTTTTTGTATATGTCCCGTTAAGCAAATACTGACCTACCAGCAGCTGCATTGGTCTTCCATGTTTGAGAACATTGGCAGAAATGCCTTTTTGTTGGTGATGGTGGGTTTTTTTGTTTTGTTTTGTTTTGTTTTTATTGTTTTGTTTTGTTTTTAAAAAGGTTTGTCAGGGACTCATATTAGTCTAGAGAGCTTATAATTAAAAAAGTTGTATTTTTACTTTTTTAAAAAATAATAACATAATCTGACCAGTGTTGCCTTCCTCCGGAATTTCCCTGGTAAATGAGCATGTATTTAAAATGAACACTTCTGCTTTTTTTCCCTTTTCATTCTCCGCACTGTTATGGCATATATCTAGAAATTGACTCTGTGGGAGGGGGATGTCTGCTTTTGTTCCTAACACATTTTCAAACCTATTAACCCTATGAGCGGTTGGTTTACCTCTTCCGTTTACCTCTTCCACGTCACATTCTGCCTGCTGTATCTTAAACCTCTACTAATTGCTCAGTGGTACCATTTCCCCCTCCCTTTATATGTCACTGGTGTCCAGGAAATCGTCTTCAATGCCATGATTCTCTTGGTGCATTAAGTCCAAATTAGGATCACCACATACTGTGCGCTCTGTTATTTGGGTTAAGAAATGGAAGATGAGGCATTCCTGAAATTCAGCTTGTGGTAAGATGCCTGTCACATCACTCACTCTCCTCCTCACACATACGGGCAGAATATAGACAGGTTTCTGGGGAGAAAATCAAAACGTTTGGGTGTTTGATTAGGGTTCTTTTACTGATCCTCAGCAACTCTCGGGTTTTCCCAGTTAAAATGATATGTCCAAGGTTCTCTGAATCTGAGTTGCTAATAGCGCGGGCAAAAGTTGCAGCTTCTTGAGAACAAGTTATAGTGCCCTATCATACCTCACATGCACTTTTTCACGATTTTTACGCTTGCAAAATAGTTTATGTATATTTTTTTCCAGACATTCAAATTGTCCAAGAAAACTTCAGAAATGCCACTCATTATGCATTTCTTTTCATCAGGAAAATCTTTAATTCCTCTGGTTTGTTTCTCAGGCTGCTAGTATGAATACCACATTATGTATACAGGTTTTCAATGTATTTATTCCCTCAGCATCCTTTGCCGCTTTAGTCGCCACGCGATCGCCCAGGCTGTTCATATTCGTTGCCATCCAAGAGGATTAATCCTCCTCAGTGAAACTTTCATCATTGCTGCACCGTGGATGCATGTACCATGAAGCCAAGAATTCCTATTTGTACCAGAGGAGACCCCAGCAATTTCTGTTGAGTATTTTCTGCTTTTCCAGCTTCTGGGAATGCCAGGGCCCCATGGGCACCCAGACCAGCCCCAGCCCCCACCGTGGAGCTGCAGCTCAGCTGGGGACCAAGCTCAGCCTGGCAGCCAGAGCTCATCTCCAGGAGCAGGGAGGTTGAAGAGCGGGATTGTGGAATAGCACGGGAAGGGATTTTTACTCACATTTCCACAGGATGCAGATCTATCCGTTCCAAAGCTTTGCAAACAGAAGTGTCTCTATCTTGCCGTCCTGGAGAGTCTTGCCGCTGTGTGCTGCATTTTTGCCCTGGAGAGGTATGTTCTTTGCTGTGAGTCCTCAATAATTAAAATTCACATGAAAGACCTCTGGGAACTGAAATGGTTTATGAGAACAGTTACAGCTTGCTCAACCCTGGGAATATCTGCACTACAGTTAGGCCATTCCAACAAAAGGCACTCTCATGGAGGACAGGACTTGTTTAACGAACATATTTTACATATTAAGTATTTTAATTCCTGTAATTAATATAGTATATCTGCACATGAAGAACTTTTTTTTTTTTTTTTTAAGAAAATAAACCTTAGGAAAAAGTTCCTCCTCATCCTTTTTTTCTCTCATAGCTTTATTCACTTCATTCTCTGGTCACCTTGAGTAAATCATTAAAGAGAAGTGCATAAAAGAATTAGAATAAATGAATACAGCTTTTACCTGATGGCTTTCTTTAGGGTTTTTATTTATTTATTTTATTTTTTGATGCTCTTCTTTAGAGTATTTTTGTTCCTTTGATTTTTTTTTTCTGGAGGGGGTGGTTCTTGAGCCCCTATTTCTCTGAGCTTTCCCTGATCACCCTGATATATCTGTGAATTCTGCCCATTCCTCTCCCATTTTTGCTGCTCCTTTCACCCAGCCGTTCTTTACTAATTCAAAGAGCAAGACACTTAAGGCATGCTCCTTCCAGGCACAGTGGCAGAAGAAGGAACTGTTTAGAGCCTGAACAACATATTTAGAGCCTGAGCAGCCTCCAACCCTGCAAGGGAAGCATGAGAGGAAGGCCCGAGTGGATGGCGGGGCCATGAGCTCTCTGCTCTTCCTGCACGAGCTCAGGACACTGCTTGTCAGTGAGAGGGGCTATTAGAGGCACATGGAGATGCTATTCAGCATTGCCAAACATGCCGCACTGTATGTATGGAAAAGATAATACAAAGCAGCAAAGGATTTGTAACTGCTCAAGCTAGGGGTAATGATGTTTTCAGTTTTTCTCCAACAGGGAGAACTGATTTTTTTTTTTTTTAAATCAATATTGTTTTCTTTACAAGAAACAAATAATACTTGTCCTGTGCCAGAAATCAGATTCTGTGATTTACTTGTTTCCACAAATTAGGAACAAATTTCATGCTGCCAGAGTCTCCAGACACATTATTGAACCTGCCAAGTATATCCCCACAGCTAAGCTGAGGCTCTAAGAACTGAATGGGTAAAATATGCTCAGGTTCTTATTCTTTATCTTCAGCACCTGAATACTTGTCTTTCTTCTGGCAACAAGCTGTATCTTTTTAGTTCTTTGATACTTCTTAATATTATATTTGTGTTTGCCATCATTTAAGTAGCTTGAAGAATTAAACTCACCCTAGAAAAAAATTACCTGCTATATTTTTTCATGCAAAGGTTGATGCTACTTGTGATTGCCATTGGTAGAACAGTGTGAACTATCTCCCCTTCTAGACCGGGTTTCTCTCAGTCTCATTAGATACACAAATTCACATATTTCATTCACTGAAGTTTCCTTGTGAAATAAAAAATATATTTTTATAAACTTGCAATCAGTAAAATAGTTAACTTTTCCATTTTCCTTTCTGCCAGAAACCGTTGCTGACTTGATGAAACTCAGTTGTTCCTCTGAAGCTGTGGGGAAAAGTACATGTTGCCAAGCCGACTGAATGTTCCTCTTAAAACAGATTTATCTGGAATTTATCTGATTAAAAGTATGTGTCCGCGAGTTAGGTGAAATGAATCCACCTTAAGGGGCTAGTGACTATATACAACTCAATTTGCAGATCCCAATAAGCCAGGCATATCAGCTTATGGTAAACTGTAACATTTTCTGTAGCTGAGAGAGAATTTTCTGTTCTTACCCAGATCACCCCTTTTATTTCGTTTAATACTGATGTCTGCAGTTTGGGATAATATAATTCAGGTAATATAGTGCTTGAGAAAAAGAAAGAAAGACAGTAAGGAGAAGTTCCAAGAGAGAGAGGAAGACAGAAGTGAGGAAGCACACCAGCCGCTCGGAGCAGTGAGTACTGTCAGCAGAAAGATGCAGCTGTGGACAGCATGCCATGGCAAAGGATGCTTACAGAAATCTGCTAAAACTGAGCTGCAGTTGGTTTCTTGGGCTCTGTTTTCTGTTATAAAAAGTGTGCTCGTAGTTACGCTGTCAGCAGCTATACCCTGGGCCCATACAGCATTCACATGGGGTGTCCTCCTTTCAGGGAGCTGATGCTTCCCCTCTACTCAGCACTGCTGAGGCCGCACCTGGAGTATTCGGTGCAGCTCTGGGCTCCCCAGTATAGGAAGGACATTGAACTTCTGGAGACGGTCCAGCCTAGAGCCACAAGATGATTAAGGGACTGGAGCATCTGTTGTATGAGGAAAGACTAAGTGAGCTGGCCCTGTTTAGTCTGGAGAAAAGAAGGCCGAGAGGAGATTTGATCAACATGTTCAGGTACCTGAGGGGTGATTGTAGGGAGGATGGGACCAGGCTCTTCTCTGTGGTGGTCGGTGACAGGACGAGGGGTAATGGGTGTAAGTTGAAACACAGGCAGTTCCACTTCCATGTGAGGAAGAACTTCTTTCCTGTGAGGGTGACAGAGCCCTGGCACAG